>JACDRP010000345.1:0-61933 GCA_013841185.1 Hycleus phaleratus | reverse complement strand
ATAAAGTGCGGATTTTTGAATCTCCACCGAGACCAAAATGGTCCAGTCCGGCTCTAATCGAGAAGTTTCCAACTTAATCCGACTTGAAGTTGGATCTTTGTAAATCTAACAGGAATTTAGTAACACGGATTAAGTTTTGATGCAAGTTAGTTTATCACAAATTTGCTATATTTGAAAGAACCGATAGATACATAAATATGCACGTTTAAAGATTCTTCGTAGATATTAAAACGGAAATATTCTCGTAGAAATAAAAATATTTATGTACGAATATACTTGAAATTTAATATTCGCTACGGATGCTATAATTTTTATGTAATAGATCCTCTGTAAATTGGTTTTTAAAAATGCAACCGTCTAAATTTATCAAAATCTATAAACCGGGGATGAAGTTATTTCATAAGCGAATACTCTATTCGACTTGATACGTATAAAATTGGCTTTTTTTATACGTTCTTCAACTATTCCAACTACACTCTAACTATAACTAGAATCACCCTCTCGGAAGCTAACAACTTCGACGCATAAATTATAAGCAACACAGTTAAAAACAGTGTTTTATAACCATTTTATTTTACGATAAAATTGCCGTACAGTGCAGTAAAATCAATCATTTTCGTTACATTAATGATCGCATATTTCCGAGAAATTTGGCTATTTTTACAGACTAAATGGATTTTCTAGTTCCACCTTAATTACATTTCGAATACTATTGGATTACATTTAAAACGGAAAATAGTCCACAACGAACACATTGAGACAGTTGGTTAGATTTCTTTGAAGTATCTTTTGATGCGCAAAATTAAAGAGATTCCAGTTGAACGGACGAATATCCACAGACATGCACCGCGATTCACGTTCATCATCCGCTGTAATTAGATGATGTATTGAATTTAAAATCGCATCTAAAATATGCAGCCTTGCAAATCCAGATGTAATTCTAAACATTTCTTGAAATACGACCAAACATAAAAAGGAAATTTTCCAATCATTGCTGTACTTTTCATTTATAATTGATATGTCACAAATGTAATTTATTATAATTTATAGTCGAAACAACAAAGTCTGTATTCACAAAATTGAATACATCTGTTGCGATTATTTTTAATTGCCGAACGACATAATTTGTTGTAATTTCAGACTTGACAACGGAGAATTTCCTCAGCGATGGCAAACACAAGAAACCACGCCGAAATCGTACAACATTCACAACAGCCCAATTGGCGGCTTTGGAGAAAGTCTTCGAAAAGACCCATTATCCGGACGCTTTCGTTCGCGAAGAATTAGCGAGTAAAGTGAGTTTAAGTGAAGCTAGAGTGCAGGTTTGGTTCCAGAATAGACGGGCGAAATTTCGACGGAACGAACGGAATTTAAACGTACAACAGAATCCAACAACGAAGATACCGTGCAATAAAACAATATTGCCTGTTAATCAAGGGGATGTCGAGAAATCATCGGTGTTTGCGACACACCATCACCACCATCATCACCATCAAAATTTCGGCCATTCGAACTCCGATACCGTGCAATATGTGATGCCGTGGAAATATCCGCACAATCAGTACACGCAAAGTGATCTGTACAGTAATAATTTCAATACGACAATAACAGGACAATCGTATCCTTTTTTGACGACGAATCCGTTTAATTATTGTGCGACAACGACGAGTTCGATGTGTAACCGATTTGATGTGGGAAATTTGAGGTGTCGGCATCAAGAATTCACTTTAACGCCTTAGAAAATAGCGCAGATTATGTTTCTATTCGAATTTAGTTAAATAAGAATAAATAATCTTTAATTAAATAAAAATGTGTACTTACCCTAAACNTAATTAAATAAAAATTTGTACTTACCCTAAACTATCCATTACCGGGATGATTCAAAATGTCCGATTCCGAAATTATCCACAAGATGTCGATATAATTGTCATTTTTGTTGACACGGTTGTCATATTTGTTTAAAATTATCTAATTAGAAGAAACTTATAATTAGTTTAATATCTATAATTAGAAATTTATGACTAATTTTACCTTATTTTGTTGTATTTATCAGTTTTTGTCAATAGTTGATTCTAAATTTATTGTGCAAATTTGCGTGATATTCCACAATTTGGATATTTGTGCTGCTTGATTTGTGAATCTGGCAACGCTCGAATGGAATTCGACAGGTGTCATTTTTTTAGGTTATATTTGTGATTATTTAGAAGAATGCAAATTCTTTAATTGTTAAAAACAAGGATCATAATGACCGATAATTACGATGATTTCGATTTTGTACCAACTTCAAAGTAACCAACAATTACTAAAATATCGAATATTTTCAAAAATTTACGTATTTTAGCTCAAGTTTATCCTCTTTATTTGACGGTTCTAGTGATTTATCCGATAATCCAAGTCTAGTTTATACCGCTCCGAAACAACCAAAAAAGCCTTCAACATCTATTGAGAATAGAGTAAAAGAGAAGAAACCGGAAAGTAGAGTGATTTGTGCCCTTGTAGCCACAGTGTGGAAATGGTAAACTTTACTAAAACATAAAAGATTCAATTTTTAAGTTGATTGTTTAAGGTGCGATTGTAAATATGAATGCGCAGGGAAATTGGGTGTTGCTACCATCGGTTCCGATACTCTAAATTCGTACGAATTGATAATTTATAAAACTAAAACGAATGTGATTGTAAAAATGAGAATAAATCCGAATTTTGAGATGACTGTAAATAAAGATAATTTTATAACATTCTACGATAATTCCAAACAGAATTGGTTGATTAAATTCAATTCCGAAAGAGATTTTACTGTGATAATAGAACATATAGAGAAATACGGTGGGAAAATTATCAAAAAACCCACAGAAACTGTAACGAATGAACCGATCAAACCAATCAATCAGGAAAGTAAAATCGAAGAGAATCGCGCCGATATTCTAACAAGAATGGCCAAATTGGGACAATCAATATTGCCGAATCAAGAAACTAAAACGAATATCGAAGAAATTGAGGATGATAGTTTAAGAACTGATAACGATATTGCGTCGATATCGTCATCGAATGATGATCGTTTGAATCAATCGATAACTCAAAATATCGCAACACCGGTACAAACAAGACAGAATTTATCAAATTCAATACCGACAACATCGTTTATAATGAATAGCAATATCGCTTACGATCCCTTCAGTATTTTATTTACAGAAAACCGGACTCAGAATAGTGAAATTCGTTTGAATCTCAATCAAATCACTGAGAAATTGAATCAAGTTCTACAAATTGTCGGTAATGATAAGAAACTTAATAATCACAATAATGAAGATTTATTGAAGAGTAAAATTAAAGTTTTACAATTGAAAATCGAGAATTTGAATCGAGAAATTGAGGCAAATGTCAGCAAAATTGGTGAATTGCAGCAAAGATCGAAAGATCGAGAGAGAGTTATTAGTGAATTACAACAAAAAGTCGACGAATTTGAGGAGAAATCCGATAAGATTGGCGAATTACAACAAAACGAACAAGTAGATAAAAAATTGATAGAAACTCGCCAAAAGGAGTTATTTGTGGCGAAAATCAAAGAATCAATGAGTGATATGTACGATGATATTAGGTGTAATTTTGATGCACGTTCGTCGAATTTAAATTTGATTGCTCAGAGTATCAAACAGACTACCAAGAAAATTATCCAACAGTACCAAGAGATTCATTTCGATTAAAATATTTTATAAAAATAAAAATCCTATAATTCTATATGTTTTTGCATGATCTTCGTCTCGATATCCAGATGCAATTTCTCAACTTTCCTCGAGTGTTTCTTGATATTCTCCTCCATCATCACCATACCGTTAGTTTTACTACCAGCCAAATCGGCTTTTTTCTTGTGATAGTCCTCTTTTAAAGCCGCCTCAGCCTGCATGTGTCTCAATTTAAGCAAACGGTTTTCGTAGTGTTGTAATTCGACTTTTAATGATTGTAATTCGTCCGGTGTAAAGTTACTCTCAACAGCCATCTTCCACAAGCCTTGCACTTTAGGCTCGATAAATTCCCGATTATTTGGCCCTTTAGCCGTCCGGACAAACAACTGATCGTAACCGTCACGAATATCGCGATGTTTCTCCCGAAGTAGATTCACTTTATCCAAATAATCTTTATTGGGGGACGAATTTTTCTCTTCTATATACTCGATATTGTTAAATCGGTCTAAATTATCATCTACAGAATCTATAAATTATAAAAATTAGCTAAATATATAGAAAATTTTGTAATAATACTAGTTATGCCGTCACTTTGTTCATTCTCTTTAACGTCCTGTAACAGAGCGTAATATTGATCGACTTTATCTTGATGGTGGTTGAATTCCTCCTTAAGAGCCGCTAATTCTTCAGCTGTAAAACCAGCAGTCTCCGCTTTCTCCCACAATTTATTCAATTTTTTATCCTTAAACATACTCTTATTTATATGCTTATCGGAAGCTTCATTCAACGGTTTATAAGCCCGATACTTTGCAGCATCTTGAACATCATCAGCTTGATCCAACAGGTTATAATCGCGCATTATACGCAACAATTTCTTCCGAAGTTCAGCCTCTTTAATACCATCTTTATCTTTACCTTCAGCCTTCAAGTGTTTCCAAGTTATCTCTTCTTTATCGTGGAGTTTCAACTCGCCTAGAAGCGACTTCAGTTTCGGCTCAGGTAAACGCTGAAATTTAACACAAATTAATTGTTACAAAAACGTAATTATAAAGAACTTACAACTACAGCTTTGGACCATAATAGGTTCAATTTAGCCATACGAAACGGCCGATCTAGATGTTTTAAAGAAACTGGGCGAAAATCGTAATCGTCGTCTACTGGAGGTGGTTTATTAGCATCCGCGGAGTATTTATTGTGACATATTACTACATTATTTGTTATTATCACAATTAAAGCAACGAAAACCAATAAACGGGGCATTTTTGAGGCAATTTCGAGATGAGTGCAAATTTTAGGCTGTAGTCTAGTTGTCTACATTCATGTAACCATGTTTACAATTAGGCAAACTTGGTCACCAAACGTTGCCATTTCACTAATTTAATTTTTTGAATTACTCGAATTAATTAGTTAAATTCACAATTAAAACTGTAATATTAATTGTTTGGTTATAATCTGTTGTTGATTTCTAATCAATTGTGAGTGAAATTTAGGTGATAAATGTTAAAAATTTACAAATAATGACAACATGGCAAGTTTTGTAAGAAACCATAGTATGTCCTGGTTATTAAATGCTTTTCCTCAAACTAACCTATATTTGGCAAATGTTTATACAAAATTTGACATTTACGATATAATTGATCAATTATTGGCGGTAATTGTAGCTCTATTCAAAATTAAATTAGTAATCCGTTTTGATATCAATTTTTTAATTGAATCAAATAATCAAAATGACAGTTTAATTATTGTTACATTATTTAAAATTTTTATGTTATTATAGTTGTAATCAAATAAATATTTATGGAGGAGTTGAGTTCTACAATTAGTGGATTACATCGTTTGACATTTGCACAATTGGCAACCGTATTTCGAACAACTTTAACAGATGAGTGCGTCTTTAACTGTTATCGTGTAAACCCGAACGCATAAATGTCATTTTTGCACCAATCATAGTTGTTAAAAATGACGTTTAATGGCGTCGAGTGCTCGATTGATCGATATTGTAACACGTCCAATGAGTATAGTTGAAGTCGTTATTTACTCGCGTGTTTATAACGTGAAAAACCAATTGACAATTTAAAAATAGCACGATAATTTTTTTCGATGTAGACAGATTAAAGGGGAAAATTGGATAAAATAAATTCATTAACAAATCGAGAACCGGAAATTATGGAAATATTTCTAATTAGATATAGAGTGTGGACCAAATCTTAATTGTACACCTGGACTAATCGGTGGCCTCTTTAAAAAATGGCGAAGTGATCTAATTTTTATGGAAATTCTGTGGAAATTGTCGAGTTTTTGGTTGTTGCCTTAGAAGATATGGTGTTTGATTGATATTTAATTATTAGTGTTGTAAGATTTGAAGATTTTTTTATAATAGAACTTTACACGAATGTGTGATGTGAATAGTGAGTTTGTTTGGTCAAATTGGATCGAATTATGTTACTAAAGTGTTGTTTTTAATTGCATTGATTACGATTTTTTATCTTGGAAGAAGGAGTTAATTATGTCGAGAGGTTATGGCAAATATCGTCGCGGTGGTGGTTCACACGCCAGTTTCCATTTCGATAATTTATTCAAAGAAAACACCAACAAACCGTCAGCTGCCCGATCGGCCGCCACTGTCGGCAAATGGGGCATCACCTCATTCACTTCAATCCGTACCATCAACGGTAATCTCCAAAATGATTCAATCGTTTTTATGATTACAGCATTTTTTGTAGGTTTGTCCCGTTTAGAGAACGAGAAAGTTGCAAATGCGGCAGCGGAAGTGGATAATAACGTGCCGAAACCGAAGAAATTCTTCAAAAGTCGCAATACAGACCCGCCTGATCCGCCATACAGAACCAATACCGATTTAACGTACAGTAATGCGAATAAAAAGATTAAATTAACGGACGATGATGAGGATTTGGATCGAACTACTACTACGAATACGACAAAAACTAGGAAGTTTTTCTCGTCGAAAAACAATTCTCCTGAAAAGACTGTACTAGGTTCAAATGTAAATAATTCTAAAAAGGACGATACCAAACCACCAATAGTTTTAAGAATTTGTAGAGGCAAATCTCAATTAGTTAGTGATTCGGAAGAATCGGAAAGTACACCGACACCGTCTAGTACAACAACATCACCAAAAGCACTCAGGGATGCAACAATACCAACAACAACAACAACAACAACTGTAACTACAACAACAACTCCACAACGTTCGCCGAATTGTCGAATAACTCGCTCAGCTAGACGGAGTATGCAACAAGATCCGAGTAGTAGTCCAGCAACGGCCGATACACCAGGCGAATTCTCTCTATTTACATCACCAAAAGAAGATCTAGAAGCATCACCACAATATATCCCTGCTGAGAAATACGAATTAGAAAGGCGGGCTTTATACGACAGTCTATTACGTCCGAATTCGCCGATTAATCAAACTGAAGATCACGAAATCGACGACAATAGTGAAAAATTAGAAATTCCACCTGTTGAATTAACAACAATTCAAGATACAAATATAGAAAATCCAACAAATAATCCAGAAATTGAAACGAATCAAATTGAAATTATAGAAAATAGCGAAATTGTTAAAATTGAAGAAATCGCAAAGAAGACCACAATAGAAGAAGAATGGGATACAGATTCGGATAGTAATAGTACAGCACCGGAATTAGAAGCGAATAAAATAGAAAAAATTGAAGATAATACGGTTTTAAATACATCCGAACCGGTTATTGAAGAACAACGAAAAGATGAAATTCACGAAGATGATTGTAAAGATAAAGATGATAAAGATAATGAAACAACAAATACAACAGACCCAACAACAACAATAACAACAACAACAACAGATGTGCCTCCAGTTAAGCTGATTATATCGAAAAAGAAAGGAAGTATCTTCAAAAGTCGATCTTTGGTTTCTGCAGACGGTACTAAGAAACGACATGCGTTATATAAACACAAATGGAGCGATGATAAGGAGACAAATCAAAAAAATAACGATAATCCCACCAGTGATACTCACCAAAATACGAATTATGATGAATTCGGTTTTAATGATGATCCATTAACGAGAATTACACGCAATGATAATAACGACGACGATACTGTAACTAGTGTTAAATGTTCGAAAAGCGATAAAGGCGTATGTCTTTGATTAATTTTGGAATAATTGTAATTAATTTTGGATTTTCAGTATTATACCGTTGTCAGAAATGTGAAAAAAGCGCATCAAATCCAAGAGATTGGTGAATTTCAAGAGTTCAACGATGATGTCGAATATATTCTAGATGCGTTACAAGATAATAATCCGATAAGTACCCGTTGTTTATCGGCGATAACGTTAGCGTCAAAATGTATGGTACCGGCATTTCGGATGCACGTACGGGCTCATGGGACTGTTGCCAAATTCTTTAAAGCCCTACACGATGCCACAAAAGACCAAGTAATTAATTTTCCCGATATTGTTGTAATATTAAAACAAAAAATATTTAAAAATTTGTTTGTTGGTTTAGAGTTTAGGTTTATGTACAGCTACAGTTATGTTTGTTTTAAGTCAAGATCGTCTAAATATGGATTTAGATCGAGATTGTTTAGAATTAATGTTGAATCTACTTGAATCTGATGTTAGTTATCAACAAGCCTTAGATGTGTGTGGTTTAAGTTCAGCACAATTAGAGAAGAATAAACAGAAAGTACGGGAATTGTGTGCGGAAATCCAGAGCCAAGGCCATGCTGTCCATTTAAATCTAGACAATATTACTGTAAGTCTTAAAATATAATTATTATTGTATCGTAATTAATTTAATTAAAAGGTTGGCCAATTGGCAATGGAGACACTATTGAGTCTGACATCGAAACGTGCCGGTGAATGGTTCAAAGAGGAATTGCGCGAATTAGGCGGTTTAGAGCACATAATGAAGACAATATGTGAATGTTGTCGACAAGTTTCCGATTATGTTGTCTCATGGACTGATGTTTTATTAGATAAATTACGTAAAGTTGACCGTTGTTTACGTGTCTTAGNAAACTATTAACGCTAGACTATCGCTCATGTTATCAAAGTCCATTTCGTTTTCATCATAGAATCTAAATATAGAATAAAAAATATACCATTCCATTCAAAATAAGAAAGTAGGGTGCACTACCCCATACACCGGGGGTTGATAGAACAACGAAAATATTTTCCAGGTGTAGTTCAGGTGGAAAAACGGGTGCATACCAAATTTCAGAAACTTTCATCAATTAGAATTTCTTATACTTCTAATAGGCTAACCACTTGGTTCACTCTGTATAGTAGCAAAATAGTATGAATTGTCAACTTCTGAAACTTTCAATATATTTTGGCTTGATTTTTGTATATTTTTAGGTCACTCACAATAATGAAGAGAATCAAACGTACCTGTTAAAGTATAATAATGGAATAATTTTAGATACACTTGTTAATTTATATAAATTATGTGATGGTGAAATACCTCTATATCCAGTTACTGATATTTCCGATAAAGAATCAACTGGGACAATTATTAGAGAGGCACTTCTTGTTACTTTAAAAGTATTAATAAATTTAACACACCATTTTAATAAGGAATGTAAGTTGATTATATTCAATATTTTTAAACTAGGAGTGATTTGAAATTTGGGCGCCTATTATTGGTTATTTTACAGATGAGTTTACACAACTCAAAAATAATGTAATGTTTATTTCTAGTGACTTTTATTGTGTAAGAACAGCTTTAGTAATTATTCCTAGTTTAAAAACGAACTATAGATTCTATTATTTTCGATTACAAATATTTTGCAGCTATGGGAAGTTCTCTAATTGGATCAAGACCGGGTGTTATTGAAACTAGTTTACATTTACTCCTTCAAGTTCCTCATTATATTCCAGAACAGAAGAAATTCGAATTGGGTGTTCTTGTAAGAAATCTCGATAATTATCCAAATAGTTGTTAAAAATTGTCAATTTCTAGGTTCTAATGTTGTTAATCAATTTAATTCAAGATAATGAAGCGAATAAAAAATTATTGATGGACGCTAAAGCGCCATCAAAACTTGAAAGCATCTATTCGAGTAAGTTTTTCAATAATTATATCGTATTCTGTACCTTTACAGATCCGTTACTATGACAACATTCTATTCAAAGTGATTGTTAATCGTTGTCATGGTAACGATTATACAACAAGTTAGAGAATACGACTGACTGAAAATTGTTTTTTAGGGGAAGAAAGTGCAGTGGAAGCATTAATTGCGCAATTCTACCATTGGGAGGGTTGTGCGAAAATTGCCGAGAATCGCACCAATGCTATATTGGATGGTGAAAAAGATGCTGATAGTAGTAATGTTGCGTACAAATCGAATGAAGAATTTATTGAAGAAACTGTAGCTAAATGTATGGAGAATTAATTTTAATTTTCTTTTTTAAATTTAATTATTTGTTTTAGTACTCCAAAAAGCCGGTACTCATATGGAGTATACATTCCTAGCATCTTATATAGTAATGTTGATTGGTTTCTTAATAATGGACAATAAAGACTATCAGACTAGTGTTTGTCAATTCTTGAAGAATAACAATTTCGCCGATATGGTGGAGTTATTGAAGAAATTCTTTAATTTTATGAATCTAACCGCATCGGTAAGTTGAAATGTTCGAATTACAAACCACAAATTAATGTTTTTGTTGTTTTTTTTACGTTAAATAGACTGAAGCTTCAAGTGTTTGTGCTGTTAAAGCGACTGAAAAAGTAATTAAATTCCTGGAAGAATGCGATAATCCTCTACCAACAGCACCAGAAAAACCATATTCAGAATGTATGGATCTTAGTTACACAATGGCACATTAACAAATCCGTTATTTAAATAAAGAAAGGAGGATTATAAATGACAATTTGACAGCAAGCACTATTGTTTAGTACTTATCTAACTGAACTCACGATTATAGTTAATCTAAATGAAACATCAAATCGTATTATTACAATTATTATTACTATTGATAACAATTATTGCATATAATTGGTTATAGAAAAAAATGATATAAATATTTTATGATATTTTTAATACCTTTATTATCTGTTAGTATTATTTTATTATTAGATTAATTTCTTTTCGTTTTAATTTTAGACGTTATATCAGGTATAAGTACATAGATTTCCATATTGTTCTATTTACAAAGAATGTTCATTTGTACATTGTGTAATTTTAAGGATTATAGTTTATTTATTTTATTAGTTTAATGTACTTCTATTTGGATTGTTTGGAAAATGTAAATACAAATACAGATAATTTTTAATTAACGTTATTCGAATTCCTCTTGGTGGGACATTATGTATGCTAGGTGCATTCGATCTACTTGATTCCCGTCAAAGATTTGGGGTTATGTCTAAAATAAAAAATAATTTCTAATATTGGACAAAATTGGTCATAATTACAATAAATTTTCCTAAAAATACTGCAGCACTACATGTAAGTGTTAATTTATCGTAAAAAAACAAAAAATACATTTGAACTAACGACATTTAATCTACTACTTGTCTTATTAGAATGTAAGGTTATGTCGTTATGTCAATTGTGATAAATATTTGCGAATCCTTATCAGTATGAAAATGGATAAAATCGGGTATAATAACGATAATTTCCTGTTGAATTTTCCGCCATTTCTTCAAAAACACGTAAAAGAGTTACTTTTAAACAAAGCCCTAAGTATTCAAAATACATTCCATTATTATCATTACTTTCTAATTTTCTTCCAAATTCCAGCATTGGAGGAGTTAACAGTTAATGATATCACACCTGTAGCATCCATACAGTACGTCGATAATAATAAAACGTACAGCTATTATTATAATTTAAAAATACCGTACGCTGGTAAACGTTTGAATTGGACGATAATTTTCAATCCGAACGATCTAACACTGGCTCCGGATTTCGATTTTAACGACGATGAATTCCTGTACGAGCCCGATATCGATAAAATCTGCGAACATTTGCCAAGTTTGTTGAATTGGAATGTTAATAATTCGTCTGCTTTAAATTCGGTTTTGGAGGAATTCCTGGCCTTGTTTCGAAAATTTAATGTAAATCTTCAATTTGTGTAGAATTCCATATTAATAGTGTTGAATTTTTAGTTTGATAAGCTCGCAGATGAGAATATATACGCACAATTGCATGGTGATTTACAAAAATTGATTCAAAGCGGTATTGTTGATTTCAATGAAGTTGAAGTTGTTGTAAATACAACAATTGTCCATTTTCTGATGAATATAAAAATCGACTCTTATTCACTACCGAATTATATTCAACCACAGTATTTTATAAAAAATTATCGATTCTTTCCAATTACAATATTTTTGTTGTAGTTCTAATGCGGATAATCACCTTCTAAATCCCGGGAAAGATAAAGCAACATTGAAAGTGCACTTTTTAAAATTGGATGGCTCGCGAGTCAATAGTTGTTTGTATTTATCGCCTCGATTAGAGCAAGTTTTAGGCCATGGCGTTTATATCCCGCCTTATAACAACAAGAAAACTACAACATTCTTCGAATATGTTGTTCATGTTAAAAAAACACTAGAGGATTTCGTTGAGAAAATCGTAAAACATCACAAATTGAAAAAAGAATTCGTTAATTATATCTGTTCGAAACGATGCGAGAGTTTGGTTGAATTCGATGCTGAGACTTTCGATAAAGTTACATTTCTTTGTACAATTGAAGATTGTACAGTTCTTGTTTCTATTACTATCGGTAAATATTGGAAATTGTAATAGAATTTGATAAATTTATTGATTTCGGTGGTTACAGAGAATCATTTTCCGGAAACTCGACCAACTGTAACGTTTCAATTGGCCAATTGTGACGAACCAATTTGTTTGGATAATTATCCTTACAGTCCTAGATGGTCGACTGAAGAGATGTTAAAACGACTGATAACGCATTTATCAGAGACTGTAGTTAACTATAACGCAATGGAACAAAATTCATTGTTGGAAGATTAATTTTTTATCAACTAATTATAATTTTTGTTACAATTGTTTATCATTTACTATTTACTTTCATTAATAAAGTATGTTCATTCATTGATCCATTGAAATCGAGCAATTTATTTCGAAGTTGTTGATGTTTGAATTTCGTGCCGGTAATTGTAGGGATTTTTGTGTTATAACTAGAATTAACCTCAAATTTTCATGCTGCGATAAAAATCTAAAAATATGGTAAATTTTTATTAATAATTTCAGAATAAATAATTCAATTTCTAATTGTAGACTAAAATAAAGGATTTGGCGCAATGTAAACACCCTAACAGCCGCAAAACTAGAACCCTTGTAAAACAAGTTACAAAGTAACTCTTATGATTAAATTCCAGAATAATTCATATAATTTATCCAATTTTTCGTAGGGCTAAATCAAAATTGAAGAGCAAACAAGCAGGTAATATAAAATTGAATTTATTAGGCGAGAAAGTCTTGTGGTTTCGCGACAATATCGATAAAGACGTCTCTATTTACACTCCACAACAAACTGTAGAGATTATCAATCGATATTTATCACGATTTGATGAAGAATTGGAGCAGATTCAGTTGAAACACTCGATAGGAAATCGAAAGAATCGACAACACGCCAGTAGGGAAGATATAATCAATATGACAATTAAACGAGAACGGGACGAATTTGAAGGTTGTGGTTTAGGTACTTGGATGTTTGGAAATGTTTTAATAGGGGTTTATATTGAGTTTTTTCTAGAAATGCCCGATTTATTGGATCCGAAACAGTTTGAATTGTTGAAGAAATGGAGTGGAGAATTGCGATTTTTACAAAATTTTAAATTCAAGCGGCTCAGTAGGAAGTACTTAGAGGAACAACAGAAGAATCAAATGCAAACTTGATCTTATTCTTGTTAAAATTCAATAAAATTTAATTTTAAGTAGATTTAATTTGAATTTATCTTTCAATTGGTGGAGTTTTTTATAAGGTGGCAACGCGAATAATTGGTGGAAATTTTAGGGATTTTTACGTTTATAACCTATCTCACCCACCGATTTGACAGCATTTGTCAAAATATTTATCATCCATACGAATTTCCACAGAACGAGTTTGTAGATTTCACTGATTATCTCAAATTTTTTGCGAATTTCATGTAAAATTCGAACGAAATTGACATGAAACGAGGCAGTGTAGAATTTCTAGATATGGAGGGTAATAGTTTCAATAAAAATAATTTAAATTTAGACACATTTCGTACGGATTCTAAATCGAATACACTGCCAAAACAAGAAACAGTACGTGACTAAATTTCCAATTAAAAAATAATAATTTTTATAAATTTCTAGACAAATTGGTGTGGTAAAGCATCACCTAGTAAAAGTTATTGTTCGTCCAGTTCTACATCAACCGAAAATATCGTTTCGACACTAGAACGGAAGAAGGTCTCGTTACTGTTAATTGAATCTAATTATTGTTTATTTAATTGTAAATTATAGGCAACTGTATCCGAATCGGGTAATACGAATCGTCCTGATGATCCACCCTTATTGCCAGGTGAAAAAGTCACCGGGCAAGCGCGTGATGTCACCTATTTGTGCCCCTATTACGGCCCTGCTAGAGGCGTCCTAACCGTAACGAATTACAAACTATATTTCCGATCTGTTGATAAAGACACACCGAATGTTATCGATGTACCGTTGGGGGTTGTAAGTTGGTGTAATTGTGTTAAAATTTCGGTTATAATTCGGTTTGTAGGTATCCAGAATTGAGAAAGTCGGCGGTGCTTCGTCTCGAGGCGAGAATGCTTACGGTATTGAAGTGTTCTGTAAAGATATGCGAAATTTACGGTTCGCCCATAAGCAAGAGAACCATTCAAGACGGGATGTTTTCGAGAAATTACAACAATTCGCTTTTCCGACGTCGCATAAAATTAAATTATTCGCGTTCGAATATGCGGATTTGTTTCCAGAGAACGGTTGGAGTGTCTACGAACCGATAGCTGAATTAAAACGGATGGTTAATTGATTATATTTTTTAGAATTATTGTTATACGTTAAAATTGTAGGGTGTAAATAATGATATGTGGAAGATTTCGAAAATTAATGAAACCTATGAAATTTGCGATAGTTATCCGGCTGTATGGGCCGTTCCAGCACAAGCGACCGATGAGGATGTTCGAGCTGTTGCCAGTTATCGTAGTCGAGGTAGAATTCCGGTTTTAAGTTGGATACATCCAGAATCTCAAGCTACAATAACCCGTTGTTCACAACCTTTAGTTGGGGTATAATTCTTTTAATTTTAATTTAATTTAATTTTAACAATCGATTTATTTATTAGGTCAGTGGGAAACGGTGTAGGGAAGATGAACGGTATATTCAATTGATAATGGACGCTAATGCTCAATCGCATAAGATGTTTATAATGGACGCCCGGCCTAGTGCTAATGCTATTGCTAATAAAGCGAAAGGGGGAGGGTATAAAATTCTAATTCTATTCAGCATTGAATTTTTGATAAACGATTTTTCGTTGATTTTTCACTCAAAGTTCAAGCTCAAGCCGCATAAGAGGACTTTCATAGTTTTGAAAAGTGCAAATGTGTGTTTTCTACATTTTTCCTCACAATGCAGCTTATGCAGCTTGAAATGCTGTCTCCAACAAAATCAAAAACTCGAATTTTCAATGGAAAATGAAAGAGAAATCGTCTTTTAAAAATTCCACTTTTTCCGAATTTTAATCCGATCGCTTAAAACTCAATTTTCTTATCATTTATAGTTATGAATCAGAGGATGCTTATCAGAACGCCGAATTAGTATTCCTCGATATCCACAATATTCACGTAATGAGAGAATCTTTACGGAAACTAAAAGAATTATGTTATCCAAATATCGAAGAGACTAAATGGTTATCCGGTGTTGAATCCACATATTGGTTAAAACATATCAAATGTATCCTAGCTGGAGCCGTACGAATCGTTGATAAAGTAATCAGTTATTTACACGAATTTAAATTAAAATCTTATCGATTTCGTTTAATTTCGCCAGGTAGAGAACCATAAAACATCAGTATTAGTCCATTGTTCGGACGGTTGGGATCGAACGGCTCAATTGACGGCATTATCGATGCTTATGTTGGATCCGTACTATCGTACAATTAAAGGTTTTGAAGTTTTAATAGAGAAAGAATGGTTATCGTTTGGTCATAAGTTTCAACAGGTTTATTTCCGATAAAATTTTGTATTATTTTGTTGAGTATTCGTTGAAATTCTAGCGAATTGGGCATGGAGATGATCACCATTCGGATGCTGATCGTTCACCAGTTTTCCTACAATTCATCGATTGTGTCTGGCAGATAACACAACAATTTCCCAATGCTTTTGAATTTAATGATTATTTCCTGATAACTATTTTAGATCATTTATATTCGTGTCGATTTGGAACGTTTTTATGTAATAGTGAAAGGGATCGAATTATTGAAAGTTTGTTCTAACAAATTTTAAATTGAATTATTATTGAAATTAATAATAATTTTAGGAGTTAAAGAATTAACAATTTCATTATGGTCGTACACTAATAGTCAACTAGATTTATATAAAAATCCCCTATATTGGGCAAATACAAATCAACAAATCGTATTAATACCGATTGCAAGTATACGACATATAAAATTGTGGAAGGCCTACTATTGTCGATGGAATCCCAGCATGCGAACACAGGTAAATTTCAAATTTATCGTAATTTTGGAATTGTTCAACCAAATTTTTATAGGATCCAGTCTATCAGCGGATTCGAGAATTATTAGTTTTGAAACACCAGTTAGAACATCTAACTGAAGAATGTAAGAAAGAACAACAATCACGGACGACTAGAAATAATGCTTCACCACCATAAATTCTAAATATTAGAAAATATTGAAATTTTATTTATTTCATAGATTGACTGTAGCATTCAAGCTTCAATTTTTTTAATTTATACAATTTAATTGCTAATAATCAAGAACAACTGTACTATAAATTCGAGAATTTGTGACTAATTATATTTTTTATAAGTTATCGATTAAACCACATGGAAATAACGATAATTGTAATAAATTTCTGTAAATTCTAAAGTTATTTGATTAGAGTTTCAAATTGCGCTCCATGGCGCGCTGGGACGCCTCAATAACTGCGCCATCTATTATTTATTAATGGAATTAATCAATTTTCGTTAATTGAAGCTAAAAAAATTAAATTTGCTATGAATTGTTCGCCGGTACAATTCTCGATTGGAAAATTTGATAGAAATTTTAGAAATATTGGCGATTTTTATTAAAATAGCGTATAAAGTTTTCGAGTTACAGTTCATTTTGGGTAGATGGCGCTGTATTGGTATTGATGTGACGTCATGTATTGATTGAAATTGGTGTAGTCGGCGTACGCCATTTTGACTTAAGTGAAAAAGTAAACGTATAGTGGTAAAAAATATTGAAGAATCTGTGATCATCCGTCCGAATTTCTATTTAATTGGATTAATTTCTTGTTGTTTATTGTTTACCCATCTGGACGGACCAAAGTGAGTTGATATTTTCGTTAAAATTGATAAAATTTCTACGATTTAAGATTCGATTTTTTTTTGTATTGTTCGTATATGTTTTCATTTTGTTTGGCGTTTGCCTCCAGTTCTCGGCTATTAAAATTGTATTTGTTATTGTTAAATTTATCGTTTGAATGGAAATTTGCATTAATCTATTTGTATTTTTGTGATTCTGTAATTGTGTAAATCACTGGATTTTACGGTTGGTATTTTGCGCTTTGAATTATGTTATGTTGTGTAGTTTTGGCAGTTGAACTGGAGTTGGACTAGTTTTTTGCTTACGTAGTAAGATTTTTTCAGTGAATTACAAGTAAAATTCTCAAATTTAATTGTTATATTGCTAAACTATTCGTTGTAAATTGATTTTTGTTAATCAAAACATCGCGTATTCATTGTTAAAAAATTCAACTCTACTTAATGTTTTCTTTTTATAGTCGGAATCATTGCTTAAATTCCTTTTTTATAATCACCCGATTAATTAATTGCGATAATTCAAGTGAATTTTAAACATTACTCATACCTTTTTTATAGACAGTAATTGTTTATTCTAATCGTATTCGAAATTACATTAATGTTTTATGTAAAATTATATCAATTTCCTTATTGCTTGTTGAAGGAAAAAGGTTCGTTCGCTGGGTCCTGAAGATCTAAATGGTTGCGTGCAGACAGCATGTCTACTTTGCCAGGGCTGGCCTCCAAGGGGGAGAAAACAAAACCAAAATTTCAATCGTTAGATATAAATAGTTTGTATAGAGTTAGTAGGGTAAGTTGGTATTTTGTAATTTTGAAAATTATAACATAATTTATTAAAAAAAAAAAAAGGGTGAGAATTTAGAGAAACAACAACAGAAAAGCACATTAGTTTACAAACATGGCATGCAAAGTTTGGGAAAGGTGCCCAATGCTCGTAGGGCGCCAGCAAATTTACCTTCTTTAAAATCGGAACACAGTGGCAGTGACGCTTCTATACCATTAGTACCACCAGGTGGACCAGGATGGGGCAAGCAAGATTCAACAACTACAACAGCAACAACAACAAATACTACGGTAAAATAATTTTTAAAATTTAATTTAAATTCTACTATAATTTTATTGTGTTTAGACAACAACAACAGCAACAACAATAACAAACGGTCAACAATCACCACAAGTGAGTTCACATCAATCTGCAATTGCCCTACCAGTGACAACAACAATACCGCCACCACAACAACAACAACAGCAGCAACCACAATTACAACAACAACAACAACCACCTCAACAGCAACAACAACAACAACAAAAGCATATAACACCATCTGCGACGCCTGCTACCACAGACAAATCATGGAGTTCTGTAATGACTGGTCCAGATCCTTTACACCCACCATTATATCAAAGTCCTCAATTCCAACACGAATTTCCAAGTTTATCCGTTGGCGATGGAGGTGGTGGTGGTGTTGGTGGCGGCGGCGTTGCCGGTGGTGGTGGTGGTGGCGTAGTTGGTGGTATCCAAACACGTACAGACACCCAATATACACCTGGTTTAAGTCTACGTCCTCAAACGGAAGGTTCCTGGATACAGGGTGGTTCCAGACCAATACAGGACGGACAACAAAGGAACAACTCGGTGCCGTCGGGTGGCCCACCACAGCTAGTGGCCCAGGTAGGCCTCACGCAGCAACCTTTACCGCCGCAATTTCGAGCAGTCATGCCAACTTTTGTAAGTTTATCGAATTTATAAAAATTATAAAATATTAATTATTGTTATTTTTAGATGTACAAAGGTAGCTTCGCAACAAATGGAGGTGGTACTCCCACACAGAATCCTCCTTTAAATGGTCGTAATAGACCTGAGAATCGTCCACCGCCGAGATTAGTGGATTCGGAAGACGTTACCCCTAGGCCCATCATAAAAGAAGAAGAATTGAGTCGTATGGATGAAATTGATAAAGATTTAGGTTGGACTGGTCAGGATGATATCGATTATAAGTAAGTAATTTAATCTCAATTATTTCATAAATATTTCTTAATTGTCTTTATAAATAGTGAAAAGTTGGCCTTCAGTGATGATGAAACGACAGTAAATAAAAACAAGAAAGATAAAACATCTTCACAGCAAAAAGAATACGAGAAGACTGATAATGAGAACCAAGCACGCAATTGGAATAACACTTCATCATCGATTAATCGACAAAGAACTACCGATGAGGAATTATGGAAACGTCGGACTCAACATAATAAAGATTTAGAATTAACTGTACAGAGAGCTAAACAACGTAAAGAAGAAGAAGAGAAACGTTTTAATGAAGCAACAAAACAAGGTGCTGCAAAGAAATTATTGGAATTAGAAGAGAAAATTAAACGTAATCGTGAAGAGGAAGGTGTCCGTACAATAAATCCATCAGAGGTACCTCCAAAACCAATAATTCCAGCCGAGATACCTTTACCGAATTTCCAAAAAGAAAAAGAGAAAGAACGTGATCGTGAAAGTAGATCACGTACACCAAATGATACAAATAATGAAAAGACAAGATTTGATGATGAGAAGAATCAATCAAATCGTGAAAATTCATTTAGACAATTGACACAAATTGAAGGTAAGAACTTCTCATCATCACGTAATAAACATATGAAAAGTTCAGAAAGGGATAGGGACCGTGAAATTAGAGAACAAAATGGTTCAAGTTATTCACGACATTATCAAAATCCTGTACCGCCAAGATTCCAAAAATTACGAAATAATTTAAATTTAAATATGCAATCACAAATGCATTTTTCACAACATCAATTCGATAGTCGTTGGATGCCGAATCAAAATGTTTCGAAAAATACAAATAATCGATCAGAAACGCCTGATCGTGATGTAGATGAGGATCGGCGAGAATACAAACGGCAAGGTTCCGATGATAGTTATCGAAGTTCTCATCGTTCTCAAACTGATTTATCACATAAATCTTCAGATTCTCGTTTTACAGATGATAATCGCGATTATAGACAACAAGATTATGATTATAATCGTCGTAATGAAAAACGAGATGATGATAAATGGACGAAAGATAAAGACAGAAATGATAAAAAATTGGAATCGAATAATGAACGTTCTATAGTTGGTGATGATTGGTCTGAAAGACGTGATAAATATCGTGAAGATAAAGAACGACATGAACGACCTCAAAGACCAGATAGTCGAGATTCTCGTGCTTCTAGAGATTCTCGACATTCTCGTGATTCAACTAGAGATTCAGAACCAAGAGAACATATGATTAGTTCATGGGCGGAATCATTTGAAATACCATATGAAGAACGTCGACGTGATCATCGTGAAGATCGTCGTCAAGTTCCTGGACCTATTACAAAAGATAGAATTGAAGCTGATGATATGCGAAATGAAAAACGAAGTTTAACACAATTAAAACGTGGACAATTACCAGAAAAGAAAATTTCTGAAACCAAAAAAGATGAGAAAATCCAAGAGGAATCAACAGAAACAATTTCAAAAGAAAATGATGATGCTAATGTAGATAATACGAATAAAGCGTGGGCTGATACTATTTCACCTACAACTGTTGATTCGGATAATTCAAAATTATCTGAAGTTCCAGAAAAAACAAATAAAATTGTTAATGAAACTAGTAAACCCGTTGATTCGGCGAAACATTTCGAAACAGAATCTCGAAAATCTGATAAATCAGATTCAGAATTTAAAGATCGAGATGATAAGAGAGGAAATAGAAATCGAACTTATGGTTCTAGTAAAGGGTGGAATGGAAATGATTATCATCGTTCAAGTTGGCCGAAGAGAAGTAGAGGACTTCGTTCTGGTGGTTCTCAGAGATCAATTGGTGATTTCCGTGGTACAGATTCTGAGGGTTCATTAGATGAAATCAATAATGAACATTTTAAAGATTCTCATTTCGGTGGATCCAGAAGTCCAAAAACTATGAACAAGAAAATTGAAAAAGATGAAAGAAATAAAGAAACCAAAGCAACAGATAGAATAAAATCTGATAGACAAGAAAATAAACGTGAAAGTTATGTACCTAGAGGTGAACCATCGCGACATGGACGTGGTGGTGGTACTTTTAGAGGAAGAGGAGGTGGATTAAGTAAAAGAATCGATGGTTATGGACCGCCTCCTTCAAAAAGTCCATTCGGTGGCCATCATGATGATAAAGAGAAAAAATCATGTGATGAAAATTCAGCAGAAATTACTTCTTTGGATGATAAAAAAATCACTCAACAAGGTGCATCTACTGGAGTTATTGGTAGTGCTCGAAAAGATTCCATATCGAATCAAGAATCCATTGAACGGAAATTCGACGATAAAAATAAATCCAGAAAACCTGATAATCGACGAGCGAAATCAAAAAGTAAAAAAGATGAAGAAGGTGGCGAATCAAATTCGGATAATTCTGATAATTCAAATTCGTTAAGAAAATCTCAAAATAAATTGGGTTCATCTATTAGAGGTTCGTCTAATTCAAGTCAAATACGAAGAAATATTCCACCACCTCGTCTTTCTGGTGATAAGAAGAGTTATATTTCTTCTAGAAATGAGAGTTCTATATCTCGTCAAAATTCTAGTGGTACGTTACGATCATCTCAAATTTCTTCTAGTAAGAAAAACGATAAACCAAACGATCAAAATACTTTATGTAATGCAATTGCTGATATATCATTGAAAGATCATTTAGACGGTGATACTACTACAGATGGTGACGAAAAAACTCCACTACCCGGAGATTCTGATGGTTTTCAAGAAGTTAAAAGTAAGAAAACAGTTAAAGAAAAATATAAATCATCCGAAGAGAAAATCCCACTTAAATTATCTCAACCTTCAAAAATTGAAAAAGATATCAATAATAAACAAGATCGTAAAATAATTAAAACTAATGGTAATACATCGAATTCTCCAATGATACATCAACCAATTTCTAATATTCCACCATTAATACCACCACCAATTCAACCGCCTCCAGTATTATCACAATCAAATAAAAATCAATTTGAACGTTCACGTTCAAATAAATTAGCACCAAGATTTGCAAAACAACGTGAAACACACCGTTTACAAAAGGCACAACAAATGCAACAAAATCTATGTGATGTTAATGATATGAATAAAATGAATCAAAATATGAGTGTTTATAATATGAAAGACACAAATAATACTGTAACACCTATTGGTAATGCTTGGGATAAATCATTAGGTTCGCCATTGCGAAATATAGATACTGAAAATGTTTTAGGAGTGACTACCGATAAGAATTTGGAACAAACTCCTAGCCAGAGTAATAGTCCCAGCAATGATAAGGTAAATATTTCAGTTTTATAGTTGCACATTTATTTTTAATTTTTGTTGTATTTACGACTACTTTTTTCCATAATTGAATCGTATAATTTATATTATTATTGAAATAAAATTTACAGATAATTGGAAAAATGAATCAATTACAGGATAAGACCTTATTGGATGGTACCAGTCCGCCAGTTAATACAATTATTTTCGAGAATACGAATTATAAGACAGCACCTGGACCTGTACCGCGCAATGCCCGTTCTGATAAGCCTCGTTCAAAATTAGATGATAATATTGATGGTTCAGTTGTTACAAGTTATAATAAACCAATTGGTGATTTATTAAATAAAAACGATAAACAAACTGAATCACTTCAACTACCATTATCATTTAAAGAGGATAATGCTGATATAAAATTAGATTTTTTTGAAACTGAATTATCACATTTAACAGAAGATAAAAGTTCGAAGAATTTATCAATACCATCACGTTCAATGCATGCAATTACAACAAATAGTAATATATCAACAGCTGATGCATTAAATTTCAAAATACAATCGGTAAAGAAAATGTGGGAAACACCATCGGATCATAGTGTAGGTCAGGATGACAATAATACAAGTTTTTCAAGTTCTTTTGTATCTGATCCAAACACTTTAGATCCGAATGCTTTCACAAAAGGCAACGATACACCGGATGATAATCATGATGGGTATAGTCCGTCACCTAATCAAGTTGCTTCAAATAATACAACTAATGTTTGCAAGGTATTTTTTTGTTATTATTATTGTAATGATTGGTGTAATTTCATTAGATTATTTCACCATATCTATGTTAATTTATTATCTTGAAGGTGAAACCCACTCAACAGGTGTCCGGAGCTGGTGGACAAGCTGTCTTGAGTTCTACAAGTCATCAACAACATTCTGGAATTATGGGTCCTAGTTTAATGGGAAATCCCTTATCACCTCCGCCTTTACAAACCGTTATTGGAACTGGTATGAATATTGGCCAACCACCTCAACAATATACAGCTAATCAACATATTAGTTACCAGGTAATTTATTTATTGAATTGTTAAAAATACGGTTTTATTTATAATTTAATGGGGATTTTCAGGCTGGACTTGGTGGTAGTAATCAGTATGGAATTTCAGCAATACCATCACCACCAACAGTGATGTACAATTCAACACAACAAATACAAGCTCAAACAGGTCTTTATGGGCCATTCCAAATAGATCAAACTGGTGTTTTAGGTGGACAAGGACGTTCTCAGTATTCACAATATCCAAATCATTATGGTTTAGGTCAGACTGCTTCAAGTCCATATTCTACTCAATCAGTTTATTTACAAACAGCACAACCACATCCACCACCTACAGCACAAGCACCACCTGATATTTATCAAAATATGAGTAATTATCGATTATCAGCGACTGGACCTTTTGGACAAAATCAACAATTGAATAATCCTACAACAGTTTTGATATCTTCAACTTCTAATTCTTTAATGTCGGCATCAGTTAAACCAAGTAGTCAACAGATTAGTGCTATTGGTAAGTTTCTTTATTATTCTTAATTAATAGAAGTTTAAGAATATGCAAAAAATTAATTGAAATGTTTTATTTATTTAGGTACAAAAGCCGGTGGTGTAGGTCAAGCTTATCAGCAACAATCTCAACAAAATCAACAAGTCTATATGGCTTATGAACCAACACTTCCTGCTAGTTATTTACCAAATGCTGGTGTAATGCAAAGAGCTCCAACAGGACCTGTTCAAAATAATGTCGTTCCAGCATTACAACCATCATCATCTTATTATTCCGGATCTACAGGTACTGCCAAAGCTTATAATACTCAATGGAATTTACACTAATGCGCTTTTGGGTTAAGCTTTTATTTTATCTTCTTGAGAAGATTTTATTAATTTTTTTTTTTGCTATCATTTGGTGCGGTGATCAGTAAATTGTTTAGTAGTTTAAGACCAAAGTATAGTTAAATAGTATTTTGATTAGTGAAATTTTCTCAAATTTATTATATTGAACGGAAATATTTATTTACCTCATTTGCTCGATTATTTTTTTTAGTAAACAATTCAGTGTATGTTGCAAATCTTTGTGTATCGTTAATTTTTCACCCTTTCTTTATGTTAACTTTATAGTTTCTTTTGTAGTTAGAAGATTGTAGCAGAAGAGAAATTGTAAATAAACTAATTTTTGTAATTTTGTTGTATTTTTTAGCATGCTTGGAAAATTCATCTATCAATTTATCTATAATTTAATCATTGATAATAGTATAAAAGCAACAAAATTTGTAATTTTATAGGTCAAACAGGCTATTTTCAACAACCAGGAAGTTCAACAATACAATCAGCACAATTACAACAACACCAAGCCGGTTATGGATTACAAGGAAATGTATTTGGTACACACAATCAATCACATACAAATGCTGGTTTACAAAGTTTTAATTCGCATTTTTTATCAACACCAATCCAATTGGCTGCCGCTTTAAATGCACAACAATTTCGTTCAAGTCTACCAACACAATATATGAAAGGTGTTGGTGGTACCCAACAAATCGGCGATCAAAGTGGTAGATCACAACAATTGAAAAGTCCAGGTAGTCAAGAAGTACTATCGTCAGTTTTCAATTCTGGTAATTCTCTTATATTATCAATTTAATAATGATTATAATTGTTCTATTAAATAGGATCTCAGATTTCGTCCCCAAAATTACGTCAAAATTGTAAACAACCACCACCACAACCCAGTCCTACGGCTCAACACAAATACAATTTATATCAAGGCGTTGGGAACCAACAATCGAGTAATGTAATTATTTTAATAATTAGTTTAATTGGATTTTTTATTATTATTTTATTGGTATAGATGCAGAGATATCCACCGCCAATTCAACGGCCTGTTAATTTTCAACCAAATTTGAGTTCTGTACAACAAAATAACACAAATAAACATCGTACTAATAACACTAATACGAATAAAGCACCATCAAGACAATATTATCAAGGTATTTATTATTGTTGATATTTAAAAATTAATGGTATAATTGGTGTTTTGATATTAGGTAATTCGCTTTCTTCGCAAAATGATAAAGTTGATGATGCTAAATTGAATGATAATTCATTGAATAGTACCAGTTCAACTAATGTAACATCCGTTACAAATAAAACTGTAATTGGTGGTACAACTTCCACAGCCAATGCAGTAAATACATCATCGGAGATAACAAAGGACTCCATTAATATTGAAGAAGCTTCAGCTTTGAAGGACTAAGTGTTCATTTTTGTATTATTTTAAGCACTAAAAAGTTTTCAACAACAATTTTCCAAGAAAATTTATATATTAATTGAATGAATCGCAATAATTGTGTAAAGAATTCATTCATCAATTAATATATAGTTGAAATGAGAGAATATTGTTATCAAAAAAATCTCTTGCATTGTTGAAATTAATAAGAAAACTTATAGTTGTTGATAATAATATGGTAACAAAGTTTATGCTTTGGCTGAAATATACTGGTATATTTCTAATGATGTATTATGTAACTATATCTCTATATATATAGGCAAAAAGTAACATGTTTTAATGTATTATTATTCCATATTAACTTGTAGAAATTCTTTTTTTTACTATTCTGTATTAAAATAGTTGTATTACTGTGAATAATCAAATTCGCGGTATATTCTCCCCTTTTCGGGTTCATGCAACAATGTCATTTGTATTTGTTATATAGAATGTTTAGTTTTTTTGTGATATGTGTATAAAAAATGATAAAAACCGTTAAAAAAGAAGAGAAATGGCATTGGAGAGGCTGAACTTTTTTCGAATCCCCACTATTCAGCCACCTGTATTGTTGGGGCTTTGTTAGATTTTCTCTTGTAAAAGACTGTGGCACTACTTGAAATTTTTCAAATTAAAAAAAAAAAAAAAATAGAACAATAGTACCACAGTTTAACTTACTTTCGTTCATAGTTTTTAGCTAATTGTAGCAAATTCTATTTAATCAACTTCTAGACAGCATGTATCTTGTGTAAATTGTTCAAAGTGAGTGGACATGAACTCTTGCACTAATGTTTTACTACTATTACTACTACTACTACACAAACTTCAAGCTTCAAAGGGATTTAAAAAAATAAAGATACAATGTAGGAAAAGAAGCAAAACTTCAGTGTTGGTTAAAATTCAATTGAAGGAAAATGGCTAAAATCGACTGAAAGACTGCATTTTTTCCAAAAGTTTATTTATGGTGAAGTGTGCGACTTACAGACTAAAAATTCGCTAATTGTTGTATTTTTGTTCCATTCTTTCCGGCATCTACAAATTTACTCAAATTTGACATATACATAATGTATATCTTCAGTTAAGATATTTATAATTATTAAGTTCGTAAAATAAATGGTTTAATTACGGAAGTTCTGTTTATTTGAAAAAATTATTCGAATCGAGCGCCAATCCGTGTTGATTTGGATTGGTTGGAAACTTAAATGAAAGAAACGCGCAACGTTGTCAATTCAATTTATTGAAATTCAATATGTTTTATTTTATAATTTGTTTATTTGATTTTATAGTGAAAATAATCAGGTCTTGACCTGGCTATCTAATTGTAGTTAACAAATTGATTATTATTCAGTTTTATGCTTTTTTGTTAATATTTAAACGATAACGATTGTTTCCAGATTTGCTCCAAATTTAGATTCTTATCTCACAACTCTAATTCTTTAAATCTGGGCGGTATTACACGATAAAGGCACGAATTTTATTCTTCAAGGTAACATCAGAATAGAATTTTCAAAAATCTTGCCTTTCGAGATAGTTCGATTCAAATGCCACACCGCCCACGTGGCAACGTTGCAGGCATGCGTTATAAAAACGACGCGACCAGCCACCATTTCATAGTTTTGTTTTTTTGCCAGTTCGTTAAGTTCGAGGAATTCATTTAATTTTTGGTGACAACAATGTTTTTCGGTGTTTGCATAAATTCCAGATTAATTAATCGCAAATTGAAGGTAAATTAATTAATTCTTATGCCAAATTATCAATTAATCAAGGGCACTCTTGTAACAGTTTAAATGAAAGTTAATTAGTTACAACTCAGTATCACAATAATGAATGAGAGAGATAGAATTAGATTAAAATTAGTTTGTCCGCGAATCAAATGAAATGAGAACGAAAACTATTCATGTACCAAGAATTCTAGACAATTTTTTGTCTTGGTTCCAACACTATCACGTGTTTTATTTATTATTATTATTAAAAAGACTATAGACACTATAAATAAATGTCGTCGTAATGGAAAACTGTTTCTAAGAAGGAAAATCCGGTTTTAGCGCGACATACGAGCCTGTGCCTTGCTCACGGTATCGTAGATTGGCTCATATTTCCTAAAATTTGACATTGTTCATTTTACAAGTGTATGAATCAATCTACGATACAGTCACAGCCAACTAAAATATCTCCAACAACTGTCAAATCCGATAAAATTCATTGTAAAATCGTCAAAATATTGGACGACCTCAATGGGACCTCTGTATTTCTGTGATTAAACAGACGATTATCAATATTTAATAAAAAATAATGAATTTAATGGTAATAATTGCGTCATTATTTATAAAATCGATGATTATTAACTTATTATTAATTTCAAAAAAGTAACAACGATAAATAGATAACGCAATATTAATTAATTATTACATAAATTAAATAACAATGAGTATCATTAAGTTAAGCAGTCGACAATTACGTATTTCCGCAATTAAGATAAAAACAGGTGTGACAATAAAACCACAATTGTAGTAATCTCATCAGCATTAGAGTCTAAAAAATTGTCATAATTAGAAAGTTATACCGTTGGAATAAATATTTGCGTTTTTATTTGTAATTTTTAATTATAATTACTTAACTATTTATCGAATCTATTGTAATTGGATTTTTGTTTAGAATTATAACGTCAACAATACGTAAGATTCATATGATTTATTTTTATTTTCAGCTTAGTAGAATGTCTAAAGCCTATTCCTAGAGACAGACAGTTCGTCGCTTCAAGAATCACAATAACAAGTACAAAATAACAACAATATAAATATATGTATATGAGAAATTTAATTTACATATAGATAAATATTAATATTCATAGTAACAATAGTGATAATAATAGGAGCTGTGTTTATTTCTCAATATTTTGGTGTTTTAAAAAATTGATAGAAGATAGAAATGGCAACACAAGAGGATCGATCCTTATCGTCGGGAATCTCAATTCCGCGATGGATAAAAACAAAAACGTAATAATTCGGTTAAATTCTAAAAAATCATCATTTATTATTATTATTATTATTTATAGTTTTGATTTAGAACAGAGCACTTTTTCGCCAACAGAATTAGATGATAGTTTTATGTTGTATTATCGTAACAATTCACAAAATGATGCAGTGAAAGATAAAAATAATTTAATAACACCATCAACATCATCGGTAGTAACAGGTGGATCAGCGACAGCGTCCGTTGATAATTTCAATAAAAACAAACCGGATTTTTCCAAACATACGTTATATTGCCAGAAATTCCTACAAAATTCTACAGGTGAGTGGAGTTTTATTTAATTATTTATTTATAGTTTATAAAACAATTATGGGAAAACAATTGTAAGTTTCAAACAATACACGTGTTTGTTATCAACCCATTCAATTTAAAACTTATCGCTTTTATTATCAACTTCCTCTCGTTTTTTTTAATCTTATAATTAGCGTACATTTCCATGTTATTGACGAATGAAAATTGGAGTTTTGTATCGCGGATTATTCCTATTATTTAAAGAGTAGTTGATAATTCTTTGGGTTTGTTACTGGGGTTTATCGAGAAAATTCTCGAAACATTTTTTGTTGCTAATTGATTGAATATTCAGAAATTTTAACGAAGAAATCGAGTCTTTAAAATTGTAGTTGAAAGTTCGTTCTTTGACTTTATTTTGTTTATAAACAAATGACAATAATTTACATACATTATTCTAGTTTGTACATTAATTTAAGAATCGATAACTTTATAAAATGATGGAAATATTAGGTGAACTAATCGAGGACATTAGAACATTTTACTTTTTTTTTTGTTGGTAATTAATGGATTAATTATGTAATTGTTAATTGGCAATTCTGTATACAGATGTTAAATATCACTTCTGGCACGCTTAGATATTGTTTAATTTTCGTTTTGTTTTGAAAAAAATTTGCCAAAATATTTGGATTTTTTTAGATTGAATATGTTCACCTTTCAGTGCCGTATTTTTCAAAAATTCAAGGCGTAGTGTATTAAAATTTAAACTTAAAAACTTGTCACGCTTTAATAATAATTTATAAGAAACTGAACATTTAGGCGAAATGTATGTTCGAGCCGCGACTAGAACTCGTTAAAAAAGTGGAAACTTTGATAAAAGATTTTTCGTTCATTTTTCACTAAAAATTCAAGTTTTTGATTTTGTTAGAAAGCATGCTAGGAATCTTATAATTTTGGAAAATGTGGAAATAATAGCACCATGCTATTTAGTGAACAAAAAAGTCTGTTTTCCATACAGTTTTCCCGTAAGTTTTTCACGTAACAATACAATAACTTTAAAATCGTCTGCAAACTGGTGAAAATCTGGTTCAAAATTATCATTTTTAATAGATGAGAGTAGGGAATTTCTCTAAAATTTTTTCGAATTTTAAAATTCCCATACTTCACCTTTAAATACTCTTCAGTAGACATTTGCATTTTTCTCAATTTGGTGGAAAACTACCACGTCAATTGGAAAATTTCTTACATATTTGGAAAGTTCTTTCAATTCGCTATCGTTTAAATCCATATTTAAATTGATATAATCTGAGTTATGGGGAAAATTTTAAAAATTGCTTCTAGATTTTCATCTACAACTCAAAATTTCCACATTTTCCAAAACTATAAAATCGCTCTTATGTGGCTTGAAATATTCTTTCGAACAAGCCCAAAAACATGAATTTTCCTTAAACTATGAACGAGAAACATCAAAGTTTCCACTTTTTTACCGAATTCTAGACTGGTCCCTTAAAGCCTGATTTAAATGTTAAAAATTTGAATAATTAGAAATACCAAAAGTTGACAGACTTATAATCTAAAAATTCATAAAACTATCGAATCCATTATTTATTTGTCAATAAAATAAAGTAATTGTTGTCCTACTACTTTTTGTCATGTGTATTTCAACGATAAAAATACGTTTTATCGTCACAATCTTGTTTGTCGTCTGTTTTATCAGATATTGCATCAGTATTTTCGCTATTTTTAAATTCCTATTTCAAAGAAATCGTAGAAATATTTATCAAAACGTGTAGGAGAATCAATTGGAATACATTAAAAATGTTGAATAATCGTCTAGTAATTTTTCTCTAACATTATTTGTGTTGATATTAGGAAAAGCCTGCAATTAAAAATGGTTGTAAAAAAGATTGTAAAATAATTGACATCGGTTTACCTTACCTACCTAGATTTTTTTCAATGTCAAATAGCTAAATAATTAAATTTCTTCTCTTGTCCTTGATGAAATCATTCTCTCAAAACAGTTAGTTTCTCTTAATGACAGATATCTGTTGCTTGATTTGCGAACAAATTAATTATTGTGAAATTGATCAATCAATCATTCGATTAAAAAATTGGTAGATTTAAATATTTGAACATATAATGAACAATAAAAGGAAATATTGTTGTTTATTTTTTTTTTAATAATTATCACTCAAATTTCGTAATAGTTCATTTATTTATTTCTAAGTTAATTTCGTAATTGTAAACGGAGATGAGTAGTATCGAATTATTTTTAATTATAATTTTTGTTATAATAAATTTTAAAATAATGTACAAATCGTAGAAATAAAATTAATTTCGTAATGTTTATTACAGATGCTGCAACAGCTCAACAGGTCAAATACTCATCAACTACAACAACAACAAAAACAAAACCAAGCGGTATTGATGACGGTTTCAAAGGTGAAGCAGCCAAATGTGGAACGTCAGTAATCCGTGTAGCTCATCAAATGGTATCCGGTAATCGAGCACTATCTGGATTTAATTTACAATCAAATAAAGATTGTAATGTTATTATTGATGATAATAATGATGATATAAATAATAAACCACCAGGTTTCAATCCATCATTGAGACGTGGTAGTAGATCATTACCAGCTTCACCATTAACATCACCGAAATCATCACCAAAAAGTCTAAGACGCCTCAATAATAAATATTTTACTGGTCCATTTACTGTTGATAATGAGAATCATCATGGTAGTTGGATATTGTCGAATTTATTGAGTAAACGTCAAACTTTATCACAATCTTTTGGGCATATTATCGAGGAAGAGGGTGATGGTATTAAGAGTACATCATCGATTGCTAGCAGTATTGATGATTTGAATGAGAATAGAAAGAAAAAACAAGTCTTTGTACCGAAACCGTCAGAACTGAGGGAAATGAACTTTTGGTCGCCCACTTCAATGTAATTGTTGTCTTTATTTTCTGTTTCTTTGCATGAATTTTGAATATCTTATCGGTATTATTATCAGCAATATCTAAATATCTTTAAGGTAAACAAACGGTGTTATTTTATAATATGAACTCCGAATTATGCAAATATTCCACAAGTTATAATAAATGTCATATTTTTTTAATTTTTTTTGTTGTTAATTCTTACATTAGTGACGAGAATCTCAACCTTCTGTTATTAAGAAACATAAACAAGTAATAATTTATTGTTATTAATAATCATCAATATTATACGAATCACTTATGTGTAAATTATTTAAAATAAATATTTGTTAGGAAATTTTTCTGTGCAGTTGATATTTTTGTTGACCGTTTCGAAAACAACTCCACTTTCGTATTTTATACCAATCTAGGAAAATATTTACATTTATGTATAGACAAACAGGTAGAGAATTTTCAAAATAGGAGTTATCTTGTTTACCCCTGTTATCAATAAAAATTGTTTTTAAAAAAGTATTTTCAAAATTTAGATTATTACTGGGACATGCGGTAGATTATAGAATTAACGAAACTATCGCCATCTGTACAATTATCAGAGAAACTTTCAGCAACGTTATCTAATTTCGCCCAATTTTTTCAGTTTGAGGATTTAACAGTTTTAAGTTGTAATATTTCCAATAAATATATCAACTGGCTTTAAAATTTATTTTTATTCAAGAAAATTATTTGTTAAGTGTTGATTATTTCTCTATTTATTTGAACATTCAATGCAAGATTAAAATCTGGCAACGCTGTCAGAATTTGCAACTGTTGTAATTTTCCCGCCAAATTCGTTTCCTAACCACAATTGTTCATATTTCTTTTCATTTATCCCATTTAACTTTATCAAAAGGCGTATTAAAACAATAAAATTGGGCAGAATCGAGTCTTGTTCTTCAATGGGTGGTAAGTTTACCTGTATGTCGGTTTTTAACGATTTTATCAAATTAACCTCAAAATTGTGACAGATGAAGTGCAGGATCGCAGGCGAAGTCTTCGTCCACGAAAACCGAAACCAGTCCAATATGCTGGAAATTCCCATATTGAAGATATTGAAGATACCGAAGAAGCCGTTGCTACAACTAGTAAACCTCTAAGTAATTCAATTTGTTAATAGTGTCATAATTGGAGAACTAATTCTGTAATTTTGTAGTATTACACGAAAATGAGAACGTCCAGGGCGATAAAATCTTCTCGTTTCAAGAGCGTAAACGTCGGGACGGCCTCTTCAGGAAAGTCTCCACGGCGCTTGAGTTGAACATCCCGAAAACGCCCCATCGTCTACGAGAAAAACTACGAAAAAGTACCTAAAACTGCTATATTTTCTTTATGATTGTATTGATTTTAATTGTAGATATTGCGGTGAAGATTCAGGAAGAGAATAGCTCAAGCGGGCAAGATTTCTCGGATAGTGGTAGCGAATTTGTCGCCTCCAGTGAATCTGACTCGGATTCCTCAGAATCCAGTGAAGATCACAGTTCTGATGATAATATCGGAGCACCTAAAGTTATAAAATCGGCAAAAACACCACGAAAATCGCATAAAATCAACGATTACACGATAAAAACCGATGATTACTTTACAAATCAGGCATCGAAGAAGATTATTACCTCGAATCATACTTTAGATGAATTAGAAACGCCACGATTACCACAAGACCAACTACAGAGGCTGTTATGTAAGATGAAATTGACTGAGAAACACGACGATTCGATTAAGAACTTAATAGAAACGAATTGTGCATATTTCGATAAATGGTTGCAATTATTACATGAGAATTTCAACATACTCGTTTACGGTTTAGGCTCGAAAAAGGCGATATTAGATCGTTTCCATGAGCAATATTTAGAGAAACTACCAGTAATTGTGGTTAATGGCTTCTTTCCATCTTTAACCATTAAAGAAATCTTGGACGGAATTATTTGCGATTTATTAGAATTAAAAGAGAATCCATCGAATATTTACGAGTCGTGTGAATTGATCACGAACGAATTCAATTTAATTCCCAACACTCATCTATACTTGATCGTCCACAATATCGAGATGATTAAAGGCGGAAAATCCCAGTACGTCTTCTCTCGTTTAGCTTCAATCGGGAATATTCATTTAATCGCATCGATTGATCATATCAATGCGCCATTAGGTGATTCAATTTTATGTGAATTTATTTAAATCTTGGTGTAATGTGATTTTATAGTTTGGGACCACTCGAAATTGAGCAAATTCAACTTCACCTGGTGGGATATCACAACCTACCATCCATACCTCGATGAGACCTCATTTGAGAGTTCCTTAATGGTCCAAAGAACTGGCACTCTGGCCTTATCGTCGTTGAGGAACGTATTCTTATCGTTGACCAGCAATTCGAAAGGAATTTATCTAATTTTAGTCCGGTATCAAATTGAAAACAACACCAATCAGTATTATCAAGGTGACAATCGAATAAATTGAATATATCGTTAATTAAATTGGAAATTTTTAGGTTTAGCATTTAAAGATTTGTATACAGCATGCCGGGAGGCTTTTCTAGTAAGTTCAGATTTAGCGTTACGGGCGCAATTAACCGAATTCGTTGATCATAAAATGGTGAAATTTAAACGATCGCCTGATGGTACCGAATATTTAAATATACCGATCTCTAATAATATTCTACAACAATTCTTGCACGAACATTCAAATTAATTACATTATTATATTAGAATATTGTTTAATGTCCTTATTGTGGGGCATAATAGAGTTTCATCTTGTATATGAGTTAGTTTGGTATATGCAACCCAAAATACATGAATTGATAGTTGTTGAGGCGACATCTATCGGTGACAGCGCAGATGTAGTAAAGATGGTCTCATAGTGTTGAATTTTGATTTATTTTTTTTTAATGAAGAAAAAACGTTTTCTTTGTTATTAAATGTGAATTGGCCGTTAAGTTATTTTTTTTATTGTGGAAAAATGTTCGTTTATAACCGGTGATTTATTTCGTATTGGATTTATGACGGTGAATTATTTCAAACTCGTGGTATGTATCATATGTTTATTTTTGAAGGTTATCTTTTGTGGGTACAGCCAGTCGTTCAGTATTGTTTTTTTAATATTTATTTATAAACGTTAATTTTATTATTTATTGTTATTGCAATGATTTACAACGCTTTAGATATCGGGCAAAAATACGCGATAAACACGCCTATAAAGATTAGGCATGTTTTTGTTGTTTTCTTCAAAGAATAGACGGGAAAAATTGTTGGAGAAAGATCACAGGCTTTGCCACTTTTTTCGTGTTATAAATAAATATCAACATTAATTTCCTCTATCTTATATATTCATAGTTATCAGTTTGAACTTTTCAAGGCTAGAATCCATCACATGTGTATTGAAGGCAAAAATGGTTTGAATATTTCAATATTTATCCGTTGTTGTTATTCGTCTCGAGATGAAATGAGGGGACGTTGGCGAAGAGAACAAACGTATTGGGGATTAATTTCAATGTGTGGCTTTTTTGTGATCAGACAGTGTGTTAAGTAATTCAACAAAATCCGGGTCAGGCCAAGGGCTACATTAATTTACTGTATTGACACACACATCTTTATACACCTAGATTTCTTCAAAGAATATCCAATTTCTTCATTAAATTGACTTTATTGTTTTTAGATTTGAATTGTTTATGTTCGGTATAATAGAAACTTGAACAAGAAATGAACGACAAATAAAAAAATTGATGTATTTTTAACATCAATACAAAGACCTTAATGCCAACACGTTGTTTGCGTGTTATTTATTCATGTACAGTGTCTTTGTTTCCTTTACTCAATAACTATTCCTTGTGGATGGAAAACCGTTACGATTATTTCGATTTAATTGCTCCGAGTTTTGAGAAAATTTGGTGAAAGATTCGTAGAACAGTCTAATTTCACATTTTTATCCACAAATATTAAAACAATACATTAGAATTTATACTTTCTAACAATCATTTTTTTCATTGATAAATGGAATGTTTATTTATAGGCATTTATAGGTGATTGTCGTTTTAATGTTCCACGAGGGTGTGTTTTATTGTATTGTGTGGTGTGAATCAATTAGCAAATCCATAAGAGTCGTCCCCATTGAATTATGAAACTTGGCCACGGTAGTGAAAGTGGATTTCACAATTATACTCTGGATTGAGTGGGATTAAATTTAAACTAGAATGGCCAATATTGTTTAATTTTTCTACCTTCTCTCCTGATTGTTTTCTAAAATAGAAAATTCGTTGGAAAAATAACTTTCACGCTACAATTTTTTGTCGTTCCGTTATAATTTCAATTATGGTGAAATATTTGTTAATATCGTCTCAGTAGGTGAGATTGTGAAATAAATATGCAGAGTCGACCCTTTTTTTTCATCGGTTCGTTTAGTTTCTTTTTTTCATGATTTGACCCAAAATACTATTCTTCTTTTCGGTCTGCGGCACAACGTTTCCTCGGCGACCTCCTCTATACGAGGCCAATATTTCGTGTCCTCTGCTATAATGAAACTCTCACTAAACTAATTATTGTCTGTTTCGGTTGTAACCTTTTATAAAACAGAGGCCATAGCCCATACTCAGATCGGTTTTCTATACTGAATTTCATATTTTTTATAATCGTTGAAATTCCATTGGATTTATCGATAGCTTTTTTGCAATTTTTATCGGTTTTTATTATGCCATAGAGAAGCGATATTTAAAGAAGGTCTAGAACGGAAATTGTATACGTAATTTGATGTTGTCGTCGATGAATTTGCAATGAATCGAAAAATTCAAGTTCAAATTTTGATGATTTTTAATTAAGAATAACTAGTTTTCCCAAACGAAGAATAATTTCTATTTATTTTAAATTAACGGAAATTCTAAGTTTTATCTATGACGTACCAGGTTTCCTATTTCACGATTGTATACTGAGAATTCTCTATTGGATATGAACAAATTATAAGAATTGCTTCATTTATTCCATGTAAATAGATCTAATTTTTATCGCTTTTAAGGCGTGTTTCTTCAATTACATCAATTATCAACAATATAAACGATTTGTTAATCTATCGGATGAGTATAGAAGAAAGCTTCTTTGTTGTTTTATCGTTTATTTGATAATATTGTACAGTAGAACTGGAAAATCGCCTTGATTTGTGTTTGAAATTTCATTTATTTTATCTTTTAGGATAAAATTCCCAGAAAATTGCCATAAAAATTAATCTACGTTTATAAATTTTGAGTCATTGTGATAATCAATGAACCATCCCAGGCTATCTCTTGTAATTATTATTAAAGTGTTTCTGTAAACACGTATGTACTGCAATTATCTTGACCAATTTGATCGAATTGTCCAGTTATTATTGAAATTAGAAAGGAAATTTTGCAAAATCCTGAATTTTACAACATTTAAACAGAGTAAGAGCAACAATTATAAGTCGATAGTAGTTTTTTTATTATAATTATCACCTTTCTATTTTGTCTTGACCGACTTGAGTTCCAATCTAGCGATCTACTAGACAACAAAAGGGTAGATTTAGATCTGCTATACCTGGAATTTCTGGTATAAAACCGAAAACTTCAGCAGGTAGACGAGAGAAACATTTTTCTTGCTTTAAGAGCTTTGATTGATCGTTTAGTTTGCAATCTATTAAAATTTCCTTCAGTTTCAATATCAAGTAAAACACGTGAAAATTTTAGAAAGTTCTGCTTTTAACTAGATGTCGTTACTAAATCAATTCGTTTGTTAAATCAGAAATAGTTGAACGAGTCGACTAAAGTTCGGAATGTTTAGGTATTTTAGAAGGGCAAAAATAAAATTCCACAGGGTTGTTGTGTTGAATTTCTCAACAATTAGGTTATTAGAAGGATGTTTAGTTGCTAGAAGGAATTTTAGCAGAATAGAGCGAATTTGTTTGTATAAATATTTAACAATTTATTCCTTTTGATAAGATGATCTTTTGTGTAAATTCTGATTGCGAAGTTTTTGCAATTTTATTGTTATATTGTTTAATAATTTCCCAGTAATTGATAAACGATAAACGTTAAGAATTTATGATTTGTTCATTTAAAGCAACACGTAAATTGCGTTTTTTATTAAAAATTATACGATAATTGTATCAATGAAGATAATCGTATTAATCAATCTGATAATTTTTGTAAATATTGTAGAGTAATTTCTAATTTTTATGTCTGTTATTGGAAAATACTATCACCTTGTACAAAAATCCAAAATGAAATTTCTATAGAAAGTTTAACTGTTGTAACAATTTCGACAAATCTCTTAAAACAATAAGGAAAAAAATCGGTAATTGATACAGGAAACGTTCACAATTATCAGTTGAAATCGACAGTATTTTATCTTGGCAATTCGAGCAAAGAGAAGGAGGAAGAGAATTGGAGAAAAAAAAACGATTTAGAAAGCATAAAATTAACTTACATTTGAAAACTTTGGAAAGTAATTAGAGAAAATCCTAGTTTTTCTGTGCTTGTTTAAGAAAGGTTCAATTATTCGAGCGAAATTTCCGAATAAAATTGCGGAATTTTCCCTACCGATTCGTTGGAAAAATCGTTTTTATTAAGAAAGTTGATTGTGTTATACATTTTTTCCTCCTACTGTGTATGTGTAGAAAATGACAGACAATATCCCGTATATTTTTATCATGTAATTTACATTCATTTATTTTGTAGAGAGAATTTAATTGAGTGGAATGGTTAACAATCTAAAATTCTCATGAGTCAACCGTTTTAATAGAAATTAGGCCAGAAATCATCAAGTTTCATTGTTATAATAAGAATGTCGCAATTCGAAAATATCGCACAATAATTCTTTATCAAATTTTCAAATTTCTATTGAAAAAAGTCGTACTAATCTTCTACAAATGTCCTTGTTGAACTTTGTCGTTTTCGATTTGAATAAAAATTCAACCTTGTCTAGATTTAGATAGCAATTTTTGATAAAAAAACTAAGGGTTGATTGTTCGTACCACCCTTATATTTACAAATTCATGTATTTAGGCCCCTCAAGTTACAGTAATATGCCGAATATTGACTGCATCGCATGCGCAACCGTCGAGCTTCGAGCTTTTTTTGCCCAATATTCCCCCCATTCTCTATACGAATAGATGGGTGTATAGAGTTCTAGATTTTGGGGGCTTTCTACCATAACCATTTGGGTTAGTTGGGGTTTGGTAGAGGAGTAAAAAGATGGCCATTGTAGAAACTGAAAAGATTTCATGAGGGTCTTTATTGATCGTTTTCAGTTATACAGTGTGTGCAGTGAGAGAGGTATACAGGACCAGAATTTCAGAGTTGATCCGTCGTTGACGTCTCCGGTGCGACCTCACTCGATTCCGTCCGATTGGTGCTTTCTGTAGAACTCTTTAATGATAGTGGGGGAAAAGAACAGCTTTGAATCTGTAAAATTCTGTAGTCTAATGTTGATTAACGTTGGGGAATGGGCTTGTGCATGTGTAGTTGACGTTCTTGTTTATTATCACAACTTTTTCGAATTTTAATTTATTTTATTTTGATTTCATTTTAAAATTGTATACACCCTACATGCACATTTTGTGACCGGATGATAAATGTGAGTGTTATTAAGGGTGGAAATTACAAGTGTTCATTTACTTGAATTTTCCTAATTTTCTTTTTGTTTAAAGTTGATTTGTGATTTGTTTTTCAAAGTGAAAATCTATCAAGCTTTTGGATTACCACATGCCGAAATGGCCCTAGCGAGGTAAATTTCGCCAATAATTTTTCAAATATTTTAATTAATTCCAAATAATACCCTAATTATAAATATTTGTAATAATAGTGGTGAATAAAAAACCCACCCATGTCAATGTGTGCCAGACTATGTAGAGCACGGCTGGTTGCGCTTCTATACTATAGCAAGTATGTGTTTGTAAATGTATAAAGATTTTCAATGACCCCAAAATACCGACTAATATTACCATGAAATAAAAACCCCACATTCAAATGCCATGGTTTTGGGTAACTTTCTTTTTGATTATTATTTTTTGACTCATCTATTAATTTCCCTGTTGAAAAATTATTCATCGATATCCACAATATTTAAATTTCTAGTTTATTTCTGGTTTTATAATTTTTTTATTGTCGTCGTTGTTGTTGATTATCTTCGGATGGCCTCCACGAAGACGCCTTGGCGATTTCTTCTAGTCTGAATATTTCCAACTGCTTATTATACGCACACACATATCGTTTTTCTTCTTCTTCTTCGTCGTCGTCGTCTTCTACTACATGATGGGGCCATCGGACCCGGGTGGTTTCCAAGGCCTCGGTCATCGTCCGGGAACTGTTCTCTTGACTGTTGTTGAATATTTAGATTTTGCTCCTACAATCATATTTTCCATCCAATCGTTAAAAACTCCACACAATTAGAAAATAATTCCATTTATTAACTGTTGCAATAATACCAGTTAATCATAGATTTTGATTTTCGCAATTCCCCATTCAAATCGTTAAATATTAATTGTATTTTGTTTATCTACCGTAACAGTTTTGTGTAATTTTTATTTGTGTATATGAAACGATTTAATGAAAAATTCAAAGAAAAACCTCCCCGGAAAAGCTGAGACAGAAAAAAGCTGCTAAAAAGGTCAATCTGCCTCTCATTTAGAATTTTTAACACTTGATCGGGTGTGTTACCTTGAATAACAACTGATTACCATTGTTTTCCTGTTTTCATTCACGATAATTGTGATAAATTCTACTGTTAATATAGGCAAATTATCGATTTTTATAACTATTGAATCCCCTATTTTTACACTCAATGATTAGTAATCAATTTTACAAAAAAATCAAACGTGTATCATCTTTACAACGAAATTCAATAAATTTCCCCAATAATCGATCAAATCTCCTATTGACATCGGTTTTTCTCTGGAAATCGTCGAAATTATTATCATTTAACCTTGAGTCTAAATTCGAATAAATAAATACACTATTAAAATATTTGCCATTTTCACTAAATAACTAACTAATTAATCAAATTTAAATGGTATTTATTAAAATAAATTCGGAATAATTAAAGAATATTTAGAGGAAAAATAAGTTTTTGCACATCATTTATTACGCATCTATTGATTGTAGATAAGGCACACAACCTTCAACGGTATCAAAAATTTCGCAATTACACGTTAATAAGCAAGGTTGTTTTATTTAATCAATTTTTTTAATAGTGTTATTTCACGTATTGGCCTTGCCTATTATTGTTGCCATTATTAAATTTTAGGAGGCATAAATAACTTCAATAAAAAAATAATAATTAAATGGTTGGATACACCCCCGATTTAAACGTTTCTCTGTTTAAGTAAATCTGTATTTAGGAGAAAAATACAATTGTTATTAGTAAATTCACGTTTTTGTACTGATAATGAAAAAGTGTACGACACGTGGGTAACATTGTCGACATTGTTGACCGATAATATTAAATTTGAAGGACTATCATGTGTGTATATGTCTTTGTATTTGCCATGAGAGAAACTGGAAATAAACAACAAAATTTATAATTGTTAGTTTTGTTGTTAATCAAATTTGTGTAATAAAAAAACGCAATTCGAATTGGCAATAAATTCACATCATAATTGAGTAATTGTGCACTTTTTAACTTTCAATCTCGAGGATCTTTGGTAGAAATTCGTTAAATTTCGACGATTCAACTATAAAGACACGGAAAACGGTGCGTTTATAGCCCAATTTTACGCGCCGATCGAGGCTATAAGAATCGTATTGACCTACAATAATTTCCAAAGTGTGCCCAATTTTGCATACTACGTAATTCGAGATTGATTGGATTTTTTGCCAATAACAATAGGCGAAATAAATAAAAAAAAAACGAGTGTTATCATTGTTCTCATTGGTTTAATTTCCTGTCCATCATCCCACATCATCAATTAATTATACCAATTGACCTAAATGTAATTCAATAGGAAAGAGTTTCTGTTAATATAACCGTATTGCATTAGTAATATACTCGAAAATCTAGTGCAACTAATCTGTAGTGGTAATGTTACAGTTTCGTTTTAATATCCACAATTTTTTCGTTGTTTTTATTATTTGAATTGCTGCGTCTAATACACCTACGAGGTTGTACTAGAAAACAGACAAGGAAAAAAAACTAACGAGCAATTATTTGGGGCACCACCACAGTGTTCTATTTAGACGATGTGGTTATTTCGTTTTTCATCCTGTTATTGAGAACGGAGTGTGTAAATTGAGAACACATTGCATTTATTAACAAATGATTCTAATCATCAGCCTCATCAGCGTTGTTGTTTATTTAGTAATTTGCCATTTTAGTTGATTTAAATTTAAACTGGTAACAAACCGAAATATTTTTTTAATGTTAATCATTTGACTTTGTATCTGTGTGTATTGGTTATAATGGATATTACACATCCTTGGCCTTTGATTTAGAATTAATCGTCAGATTTGTTGTTGACATTAAATTTTGCGAAATTCACTTTTTCCCAACGTTATTTGCGTATACAAATCCAACAATTCCTGTTTGATTTCGAACAAATTTATAAACAACAAACGATGGTGTATTTGGGTTGCAAAAAACCGAGAAAAATCATCAATAACCAGGTTTCCTAACGAGAACACCAAGCGAATGCACCACGTTTTGTGTTGTTTTATTCACAGAAGGGGAATAGTATGGCGACCCCTGACCTGGCCCGCTCCGGATCTAGAGCGGAGAGATGTGTTGGGGGACTTTGACGTTCTACTTTCGTACTCTACATCAGACACGCGCGTCTAGAGAAAATTTCTGATCGGTTTTTTCCCTCCACCATGGTCATTGTTGCAAATTTCCACCAATTTTCCAACATTATCCACAATTATCCATGGAAAACAATCCAATTGTGTGCTTATTTTTCGAAATAAATCCTTATCGATGTATCCTAAATTAAACAGTCATTATATTTAATTATTACGAATTAATTGTGTAATTTTTATAATTGAAGTTTGCAAACTTATCACTTGTTTCAATTTTGAATAAAAAGTAATTGATTTGTTTCAATAGATTTGCCAGGAATGTTCCACGTTGAAAAATCTTTGGCATCCTTTCACAAAATGTAATCCAACTTTTATTATAATCAACGATCGGTTGCTCTATTCAACGGATTAAAAGATTAATTAAGTAATTATCGCAAACTCAAACATTTCTTAACAATATTCGAGAGATTTGCCCTAAAAAGCGACTTTTTTCAGTAAACAATAAATACATCACCAACTAAAGTAAATTAAAAATAGCATCTTTAACGAGGTTTTCTTTACCAAAGTGTAATTGAGGTGATCAAATAAATATTTAAACGGTTTATTGTTTGGTTATCATAAATAATAATTATAGAAAAATAGGGGGATTAATACGTTTTGTTTGCATTATTTCAGCAATTTAGCCCAAGGAAATAGGACAATTTTATGATTGTCTATGTCTAAATTTCGATAGATTTTAATTTCGTTAAATTGTTAGGTCATATATGCCAATTTTTATTATAAACAACAAGGTCGTCTATATACTCAAATTACGTTTATTTATTTATTTACACGTTTTTAAAGATGACATAGTAACAATGTTATATAATCGTCTTATTGGTTACGCATTCCTGGATGTGTTATTATTATTATTATAAATTATAATAATGATAATAGTGGAACTTATGATCTCTTTTTTCCTCTCTTTATTTGTAAATTAAATAGACCTTCAGGGACTAAACACTATTTCAATTCAAAAATCAAGGCTGTCTGTTTTAAATTTGCCGAATTTTTTCTTATTTTTCTTCAACAATTCTATTTTGATCAATTCGTGATCAAGATCGAGTGCATCTTTCAATTGGTTTGATTAAACGCTACAAGATCTTTGGTATTATTGATCAAAAAAATGGGAGAATTTTGCGAAATTCACCTTGAAAATTGAACGTGACATAAAATGATAAAAGAAGGCGAAGTCTGAGTTGGTGGTTTGCGTTTTTTCCTATGAAACTCCATTTTCTCTGTAATATTGTTAAAAATTATTAAATATAGATGTGACGGAACTGTTTAGAAACCACGCAAATTCCAATAAAATCATATGGCTACAATTTTTTCCTGTTGTTGTTATTGTAAGAGAATTTGTTGATATTCAAATAATTTTCCTCCTTCTCCTCTGCACGTCATAAGGTTCAAACGACAATACCGTCATGTAATTATGAAAATCAGCTTTGTATACGGCCTTCGTTCAGCGTTTTGAAGGTTAACATTTATTAAAAATAGTTGAAAAGCACTGCATTTTCCGTCATACACACACACATATGCAATTAAATATATAGGTACACGTGGTGTTATTTCTACGTAAAGTTTATTTAAAATTGAAAGCTTCATCTGGTGGACGAGCGCGGGCAATAAGGTGGCGTAAAGGTCAAAACTATAATTTTTTCATTCTTTTTTCTGGGAGATTTTCCATTTCTTCCCCACAAATCGGTATTGTTCTATCGAAATTGCCAAATATTGAAGGTTAAATGAGGTAAATTTAACCCAAATTGTGGATATTCGAATATCGTAATTTACAGGTCTGGCTTCCTCTTTATTTTAGTGAGAAATTTTCGAATAGACGAGAAAAAAAAAACAGATGTATACAAGAATAGTTTATAATAATTTTGCAATATGATCTGGATTTTTATCCGTTGTTGTTGTTTTAATAAACGATTTATTCAAAAACTGTTACTTAATAAAACGTGTATGTCGAGTAATGTACTTCATTAACATGGCATACATTTAATAGAGCGTGATAGTGACTACAAAAATTGTTATATGAAACAATTCCATGTTCTTGTTGCGATCGAATATTATTATTAACAATTACAGTTTCTAAAATTTGCAATAGATTTTCTAAAATTGTTAACCTTTCACCTACAATAACCCAATAATTGTCGCTTATACAATAAAACCATAAATTTTGTGATAATCGTGATTTGAGTACAGGTACTTGCATGTCGTCAATAACAAATTGATTGACAATTGTTGAAGTAAAACCAATATTTAATAATTCATTAATCCGGAAACTATTGAATTTGTACAATTTAACGCCAATTTTAACACCCAAATTTTGAATTGAAATGAAGATTTTTAATCAAACGACTTTCTCGAAATTGTTAGGCCTCTAGTCTGATAGTTTTTAGGTCTATTTTGGCCGCTTTCACTCTCGTCAAGTTAAGTTGGCCGATTTAAAACAGTTGGAGTATAGTGAAAATTTTATAGAAATTTGTAATGTTGTAATAATATTGGGTTTCAATAGAAAATGAAATATTGAAAGTTTGTTTTAAAAAATTTTCAACAATTTATTATTATTATAGAAGGGTTATTTGTGTCATTTTTTTCCGTATCGTACTAATAGTAATGAAAATAAATAATTGAGCAACAGATGGAAAGTTGCTGATTTGTTGTATTGTGCTGTTATATCACACAACACCCATACATTAATCGATAATGTGTGTGTATTTGTCTACAAATTTGTAACAAGGGTTGCTTTATTCTCTAGTTTGTTTTATCATGTTTTGATAACATAATCGATAAAATAGTAATCGTTTTTATGTGATTTATTCTATCTGATTGAATATGGCCTGTCCTTAAATTAATTTTTTTTTCCTCTCTATTTCATCTTCATTATTTTCGTTTGCCCTTCACCTACATTGCGGGGTAGAATAATTGAATTATTAAGGGTAGAAGGACAATTCATCAAAATTAATAGAAATTAGACGTCAATGCCAGACAATCAGAATTTTAATATTTGTATATTTTAATTTCTATAAAAATTATTAAATGGATATTTAAAAATTACAACACATACATACAATGAATGAGTGAAAGTCTTTTGGTGAAATTACATTTTTCAAACTGACAATTTCACAAGTAATTGTTCAAATTATATGAACATTTCCGATACTGACCTATTTGTTTATTAAAAGAAAAAAATAATCAAAAATAAATAACAATATTGTTTATTGTATATAATTAATGTTTCAAGTTTAAATTAAACACGGAAGCTTTATGACACGTGCCGTTATTTTTTTATATATTGTTTCATTACCTTAGTAGTGCGGCATCGACGCACTAACAACGACCATGAATCTTCAGAGAGAACCCATCAATGTTTGCTCGCCCACCCACATTTCAATTTTCGTTTATAAATAAAAAACTAGTACAAATATTGAATAATTGTGTATAAATTTCATGAAAATTATAGAATGGAAAATGGGAAGGGTCTTGTTTATAATAGAAAGGTTTGCCCTTGGACGAATCCGGTCGGGATAAAGGTAAAGTTTCACAAGTTGTTTTGCTTTTTCTCTCTCTTATTGTTGTTATTGTATTTATTTAATTTGTATAGAACAAATTGCAGTATTTATTGTGCAATTTTGATTTTAAGGTAACGGTAACAGTTCTTTGGTGAAATGTTTTCCTAGTTTCACCCGGTCGAGAGAGCGAAAGGACCACAACAAACACACGGCGCTTTCCCTTTATATGCGCGCTCTTTATTCCTTATTGAACACCCGCGCTCTACTATATCGATTTCTCTTTTACATGGAACCATCAACATTACATTACACATTCCTCTACATTCAGGAGAAAGTTAAAAATCTACACAATTCTCTTTCTATGTACCTTCAATTTTGTAATAGACTTACGATGGTTTTTATTTTATTGTATTATTTTAAAGATTGTTGTTTTGCTTGGAAATCCAACAAAAATATTCAGATTAAAATCTAATCACGTATCGGCCGGCCGCTAACCAGAGATTTCCTCTTCTACACAACAGTTACTTATAGAAAACGAAAAATTACGTAAATTCCATAAAAGATAAATTAATTGTTTGTTGTGTTTCTTTTATTATTTCCCTTTAAATATTTGGATTTACCAAGGTGAAAACCTTGGTGAAATTAGACTATTAACTTTTCTTTCTAGTTTTTGGGGTCGATGTTATATAAACACCGTTTTAAAACAATCAAAAATCCTATTATTTCTAATAATCAATGTATAGCTTTTACCATTTTCAGTTCACTTATCGCACACCGATTTTATTTTCTGTTATTGTTTGTTCCTCATTGTTTATTGTAGTGCAAATTACCTAATTTCCATTCTCACGCCGATACTTTCAAATGATTATTTTCTAATATTTGACACGCATCCAACCACCAAACCAGCAATACTAGAAGAGAGAAAAGTAGAACATTCTGCAATATTAGTGTACCTTTTGCTTATATTACAAGAAACATTATTAATATTTCCAACTGTTATAGAAATACTGAAAATTTTTGTGAAAGTATTGAAATTAAGCATTCTATAAATTGTTAGTTCTTTCCTCGTTTAGTTTCGAACGAAAAATTTCTCCCTTTTACAATTTCAATAAAAACCTTCACAATTACTATTATTACAACAATCTAAAACGATCAGGGCCGTATCGAAACAACTCCCTTTCGTGATAAATAATAATCACTTAAATGTCACGTAGAATTTGTATTTAGAATTAAATATCAATACTCTATCATATCTTATTAAAAGCACGATAAAATAACGAAAATCCATAGAAATATCATCCTGGTCTCTTCAGTTCGTCCCCTATTTCTCCCCCATTATCAAGAATACAAATACACACAGACACAATCAACTACTACCATTTATATTGGGGGTTGTTATTAAAGAGGGACAAAATACTTCTATACGGTTCTACTGAATAGAGATGGTGAATTTGAGTGGTTTTATTGTATTGCAACGGACGATTACATTGTTGTATTAAATTTTAAGTAGTAAATGGCATATCTGACGGTAATTTTGTGTAACAAACCGCGAAACGGCCAATGACCTAAACACTTCTTCAAACAGGAGCGATGTACTAAGTCTGACCTTCAATAAAACAGTCATCATTCCACACAACCTAACTGTCTGGTCGGTTTTATCATTGAAAATATACCCGGGTGTTTGACCTTGCCGAAAGAATTATTTTCCATATACATATCCGTTTATTTAGTAATGATTAACTAATAATAAACAATTATACTAATACTGAGAATTGAATTATTGTTGATAAGATTTTATAAATTTGATAGAATTTTGTTGGTTCTATTTACCTGGTTGGTATCGAAAATTCGTCGTGTCCTTTCTTCTATAGTCATCCAGTCTTTTTGTTGTAATTCGTTGAACTACCTGAGTTTTTAATAGTTGGTTTATTTTCGTGTGTGAATGTTGTGTGTTGTGTATAAGAAGAAGACGACGACGTCGACGAAGAGATTCTGTTTTGCTTTTTGAGATTATTGTGGGGGTTCTCTTTCAGTTCGTGTGTGCTAAAGCTCCGTGCCGGTTAAAATATTCTTTTCGTTGAATGTTTTCTATTTCAAAATTTTGTTACAAATGCAAATGTTATCAACAACATTTTTTATTGTATAAAAAGGAAAATGTATTACAGGAAATTCCTCAATTCTAAATCACGGTTTTTTCGCATTTCTTATCTAGATACGACCCGTTTTGCTGTTGAAGACCTATGGTAACTATCCACAAAAATTCCATTCTACTCTTTATTTGATAATTAATGAATTCTCGATTTACCCCCACCTGTTGTCGATTAAATCGACAATTAGGGTAGTAACATTGTTTTGTTAATATTGTAGATTAATTTGATTTTGTATGGTTTCAGGCTGCCGGTGGTGAGTGATTGCTCGGCCGGACAAACGGCCCGAGTCAGCTCCAACCTGCATCCCACGAGTACGATGGCCGTTAGCCGCGTGCCAAGTCCACCACCCCAGGAGGTAAACACCCCAGTGGCTGAGAATTGGTGTTACACGCAGGTAATTATAACAATTATATTTAGAACAAATACAATGCGAATGGTAAAAGGTTGGAATTTCGTTGTTGGGCTACCTTCGCAATATAAGTTTAGATACTCGATTTTTTCCGTTTTTTTGTCCATTTTGAACCCGTTCAAAGGTATTCCAAAAGGCAAACCACTACTTCGCTGCATATAATACAACAAGCAAACGGCAATGGTCTAGTATTGACCTTGGTTGAGGCCAACGGCTCTTGGAAATTATATGTACCTGTGACCGAACATTACAAGTGCAAGTTTTTTTTCCTCAACATTACTGTTAGATTTTGTTAACTAGTAATTAGGCGAAACTTTTAACAAATTAGAAAACTGTAAAGATTCGTATTATACAATATTTGGATAGAAACATCAGAAAACACATCTTTCGTAATAAGCACCTCTATAATAAAAAAGCTATAAATTGTGTTTATTTGTATTACATCCTACAAATTTAATAAATCTAGCTGTGTTAGCCAAAGATAGATCTCGAATATTAAATCTGGAAGGTGTAATTTTAGCGTTTTCCACCGCTTATTAATTTCGGGTTATACCTTGAAAAAAAAACTTGCAAAAATTACTAATAAAAACAAAGTTAATGATGACAAATGAATACAGTTATTTTTCAATTTAATAGAGCAGGTGTCCGTTAAATCCAACTGTCCGTTGTTGTGCCCTTCTTCAACAATTCTCAACTAATTATTTATAGTCGAATTATATAAAAAGCATCAGAAAGTCTGTTTTTTTTTGTAACGAAATTAAACTTTCTATTTAAACGTTGCGTTATTTAATAGAAATCTTTCTCCAACATTGTATAAAGCTTTTTCAACACATCTACCATCAAATAGGAAACCTAGAAAAATAATCGAATATAATTGAAATTATAATTTGTACAAGAATTGATAAAAAAATACCAGTTAAATGTAGTTAACTATACTATAAATATGTATTTTGTTGTGATAATCATAACACCAATGATACAAAATAACCTGGTTCTTCCAACATTAATAAATCATTAAATTTTAATATATTCTTATGTTTGTGTTCGTATGAGGAGGAATATTTAAAAATACGACATTTTCTGGCGTTTTTTACTAATTAACAATTTTATTTCATTTTCTAATAATTTAAATCATTTGATGTTATTGTTGTTTACGACAAATCAATTACTGTATGTAGATTTATTATAAATAATTTTAACGACTCTTCCAATATTGCTAAAACGAAAATTCAATTAGTTTTCGAAATTATTATTATTATTTATGATTATTTTGTTCTTATTGTAGGATTGTTTGTTAAACATAACCTCATTTTATTTATTATTATTTTTTTCGAAGACCAATGAAATATTTCTTCACAATTTCCTTTATAAATAAACTTAAAAATTTAAATTAACTTCGATTGTAAATTATAACAAATTTTCTTCAATTTTCTTTGATTGTTCACAGTATAAAGACAATCAAAGCGGCTCTGAATTTGACTAATATGTCAAATTTGTCGTTTGTTTATTAGTTTCTGTCAATAAATGATTTATTTAGAAATTAGAATGATTTTATGCATCAAAATATTGTAAATACGAGGATTTTTCTTAAATTTTCGATAATTGTAAATTTGAAACAATTTTCAATTTCCTAAATTCTAATTAATTATATGTAAAAACCAAGACAGTTATGATTTCCGACGTTGTCAAATGCTGCATTTGTTCGCTTTAGGTTCAAAATTATTATTGCTTTTAATATTTTCCATTAATTGCTTAAACTAAATATTCTAAATTTGTCGCTGTATAGTAACAGCTAAAATACAAAATTTTACGTTTACAATAGAATCAGTATAGCTTTGATTTTTACCAGATCGCCGATTTTTTTTTTATAATTTTCTATAAAAACTTCAAAATTATAAAAATTCTGTTAAATATTGAAAATTAATATTCAAGAAAATTTTTCGAACCTTAGGAAATTTTGTATTGTAAATGAAAATGTAAAATTTTGAATAATGATACTAAAACCGAAGATCAAGGTAGCTATGATTTTAGTTTAAATAATGAAAACTGTCAGAACTTTCATTTGTTTTTTTCTCAAATTAATTAGTTTAATTATTTAAACAACACGATAATGATTTATTGAATATCTAAAATTGGAGAATTTGTGTAAATTTAAAGTAACAAAAATTTGTGAATTGGAGCACATTTCACATTAAAATAACAAAAAATTCCAGTAGTATAGAAATTATCAAAGTGCCTTTGATTGTTCAGTATTGTCAAATATTTCATTTGTTTTATTTTATTTTCTAACTATTGTTATTAAAATCGTATTATTTTATTTTTATTATTTTTCGAGAAAAAAATGTTGAAAATCTGGTTGAAGCGTTTAGGATGTTATTGTACTAATAATGTTAATTTTTAATTCATTAAGTTTGATAATTTCGTTAAAATTATGTTTTTTTCTTTCAATTTTCAGGTTAAAGTGGTCAAATTCAGTTATATGTGGACAATAAACAATTTTAGTTTTTGCCGTGAAGAAATGGGTGAAGTATTGAAATCATCAACGTTTTCAGCAGGCGCCAATGATAAATTAAAATGGTATATAATTATTTTATTTATTATTTTTATTTATATTGATTTTTCTTTGAATTATTCTTTAGGTGTCTTAGAGTGAATCCCAAAGGTTTAGATGAAGAAAGTAAAGACTATTTATCTCTCTATTTGTTGCTTGTATCGTGCAATAAAAGTGAAGTTCGAGCCAAATTTAAATTTAGTATATTAAATGCAAAACGTGAAGAAACAAAAGCAATGGAAAGTCAAAGGGCATATAGATTTGTTCAAGGCAAAGATTGGGGTTTTAAAAAATTTATACGACGTGATTTTTTATTAGACGAAGCCAATGGTCTTTTACCAGATGATAAATTAACGATATTTTGTGAAGTATGTCATTTTGTGGTTTTATTTTTATTTATTTATATTATAAACAATTTTGTTTGTTCTCATTTTTTTTTCTATTCTAAATTCATACTTTTATTATAATTATTGTTTTAATTTTAGGTCAGTGTTGTTGCTGATAGTGTAAATATTTCTGGCCAATCAAATACAATACAATTCAAAGTACCGGAATGTAGGTTGTCTGATGATTTAGGTTTATTATTTGAAAATCAAAAATTTAGCGATGTTACATTATCTGTAGCTGGCAGAGAGTTTCAAGCACATAAAGCAATATTAGCAGGTGATTTTAACAAATTAATTCGAACCGGAATCAAATTTTTTGTATTCTTTATATTTTATAGCAAGAAGTCCTGTATTCCAAGCAATGTTTGAACACGAAATGGAGGAACGTAAACATAATAGAGTAGATATTACAGATGTAGACCATGAAGTATTAAGAGAAATGCTCAGATTTATTTATACTGGAAAGGCGTCGAATTTAGAAAAAATGGCTGACGATCTATTAGCAGCCGCCGATAAAGTTAGTTGAAATTCAATTTTTATAAAAATAAATATTCATCTTTTGATTTTTAGTACGCTTTAGAAAGACTAAAAGTGATGTGTGAAGAGGCCCTTTGTACAAATTTATCAATAGAGAATGCTGCAGAAATTTTAATTCTAGCCGATTTACATAGTGCTGATCAATTAAAAGCACAAGCAATCGATTTTATTAACACGTAATTTGAATTTTTTTATTTCAATATATCAACGTTAAAATTATTTCTAGTTAATAAACATTAATTTTATAGTCATGCAACTGATGTGATGGATACACCTGGTTGGAAATCAATGATACAAACACATCCACATCTAATAGCAGAAGCATTTCGTGCATTAGCAACACAACAAATACCACCAATAGGTCCACCACGGAAACGTGTGAAACAAAGCTGAAGCTTGTGGTAGTGCCACAGACAGACTGCTATTGATGTGTTCACAATAAGACACTCTATGAGTGCTGTTGTAGTATAGTTTCAAACTAACAAGTCTTTTTTTTTGTTTATTACAATTATTTTTCCTCGTGAAAAACTCATTAGAAAATCCTGTGTAATTTTTCTTAGTTTTGTAAGTTTTTTGTTTTGTTTTAAGTTTAAGTGAGTTTCACCAAATTACGAAGTAATATCGTTTATTACACGATTAATTTTGGCAAAATAATGGTGAAACCCACTTATTCGACAAACATAATAGAATTGTGATATAAAACGACCACAGCTTGTTCCTATTGAGGGACTTCTAAACCTCTTAATTTAAGTTAATGTTGTATTTAATGATCTCTCCGGATAAGTTAAGGTTATAATATTCGCAATTGAATTACAGGAAAACGAAATTATTGTCTTTATCAATGAAAACTATCACTTGTACTGATTTTAATTATTTCGGACAGAAAAACACCTCAATACGACTGAAAGTAATTGTTGTACATTTACATTAGGTCACATTTGTAATATTTAGGATTTTTTTAGTTCAGTTTCTCTTTAATCTGGTCAGTTACTATTACTTTTTAATTAAAACAATGGGCAACATAAATAGGGACAACTTTAAAATAATAGTCGATTATTACTACAAGTGATTTGTAATATAAATATCAATAATATTAAATCTGGCATGATGCTGGTCATGTTATTTGTAAAATTGCGATAAATTCAAAGACAAAATCTCAATATTCGTGTAGATATATCGTGGACAGTTGTAAAAGTTTTCAATTACTTAAATTTTTTTCTAATTTCCATGAAAATATAATTGTACATGAGCAAATTTATGAAATTTAAGTGTGTAAATAGTTAGTGCTTCGGACATGTCATAGTTAAAACGAACGAGGAAACAAATTCACTAGTTACAATTGATCATTGATGATGATTTTAAGACCGGCAGAAAATTAGAAATGTTGGATTTCTTCAATTTTTTTTTTTTTGTTTTTTTTTAATGGCTTACTATTGATTAATAACGGGATTTGTACAGTATTGCGCTTCTGCTTCCTGTCCCTGCCATAATCACGAGGCAGTTTTCACTTTTTTCGGTATTGAAATAAATCTCGAAAAGTGATTTAATAAAATAAAGGAGAATTAAAAACATGCCATACATGTTCTGTGATAAGCCCATGATTTTCGCTTCAATGTATTTTTGTTAAATTAAATTTGTTATTTGTATTAATAATTTTTCATCGTGTGTTTACGTTGGAACTACCCCTTATTTACATAGAGCACTTAGCTTTCTTCCGGAACCAATGAATTGAAATAACGATTAGATAGTTTTTTGAAACCTAAGTACAAGACAAGTGTTACCTCATCATTATTAATTAAAAACAAACAATTTCTTCAGATCGCCCTTTGTACTGATTTTTTTTTTTGTTTAATTTTTTTTGTGTATGTCACTCTGTACTTATTTTCAGTACATGAGGTGCTAACATGGCGGTTCACAACAATAATAATAATAATATGTATTTCACTGATTAGAATTAAAAGAAAACCATTATACATGATCATTGTTTCCATTTTTTACTTTAATTCATCATAGCACATATTTAATAAAAATGCATTTTCATGATAAAAATGACGTGTTTTTTCCCATTTCATAATCTCACATTTCACCTGTTTTGTTAATTTAAAAAAATTGTTCAATCATCATCAGATTTAATAGGTCCAACGTAAATATTTGTTGATTCTTTTGAATTTTACATTAAAGACGTCCCTCAATTGAACCCTGTAGAGTTCTTTCACCCTCAATCCCTCAAAACGAACAAAATTGTAAGCTTCACGTTACTTTGGAATTATTTCTATCGAATAAAATCACATGTTTCGTGTCTACGTGATGAAAACTAGAAGTCTATAGAAGTGAAAAATTCGAAGTATTTACGGTTTCGTCTGTCTCATTGTTGTAATTCACGTGAAATCAAAAACGGCTTATATTAATAATTTCGTGTTTTAACACGTGATACGATATAACACGTGCGATATTTCCCGCTAGATTTTGAATTTGAAGATAGCGCGCCATTTTGTCGAATTACAACAATTCAAATAATGGCGCGTCTTTACTATACATATCCATAATTGAGATTTAATGCTCGTTTATAAATTCGCAATTGAAGTAGATTGTGTAATTTTTAATTCTCTCAAATGGAGAATTCGTCGATTTTCGGGTAATTGTTGGTTATTTTTTTTTTATAAACTAACCTCAATAATTTCACGCGATTTGATTGGTTATCAAATCTCCCGCCATTTATTAACTGGTGTTTTTCGTGTGTTATTGTAGGTACCCCTCTAGCGTTGCATTGGAATAGTTTTAGATTTGTTGAACAACGCTACTGTATGGTGGCGGCTAATCGATGAGTTCTTCTAGTGCCGACCGACTGGGTATTTGGTTGTTGTTATCGTCGTCGTCGTGGTCGTGGCTGTTGTCGTTGTTGTCGTGTGTCTTGGCGGTGTTTGAAAGCGACTCTACTGCTGCTGGTGGCCGTTGTGGTAATAGTGGTGGTAGTCGTAGTGGCGGTGGTGTGCTGTCTTTTTCATCATCATCATCATCATTATTATTTTCATCTTCTTCTTCGTCTATTTCTTGTTGTTGTTGTCGTCGTATATGTGGAAACAGCAGCGTAGTTGTTGCAAGGTTATTAATTTTATAATTGTGATCGTTTATGTGAAACAACAATCTTTCTCGTATTGTTTCGTTGTTTGATATTTAATCGAATTGACCACCCCGGTGCGATTTTATAATTAAAAGAAACGACGGCATGGAGAAACGTATAGAATTGGAGAAACGGGGTAGAAATCCGGCAGAGGTAACTATAAACTTATCTCCTATTTATAAATAAAATTGAATTTTTGTAAATGTGTCGTCATCTTTAACAAATACATGTGGTGATTATTTTACCATTTTCTTCTACAACAAACATAATTTACAGTTAAATTGATAATCGTACAACATTACAAATAAACTATTTCCAGATAAAGGAACTAAATTTGGATAATTGTCGCAGTACTAGCATCATAGGACTAACCGATGAATTCTGCAATTTAGAAACGTTATCATTAATAAACGTCGGTCTAACATCATTGAAGGGTTTCCCGAGATTACCAAATTTGAAGAAATTAGAATTGAGCGGTAACAGGTAAAAATCTAACCAATACCGTATCAATCGATATCAGAAATATCATCTTTCAGGATCATTAATGGTTTGAATCTGTTGCAAGCATGTCCGAAACTAACACATTTAAATTTGAGTGATAATAAAATTAAAGATATTGCCACATTGGAACCGTTGAAGCATTTGAGATTTTTGAAAAGTTTGGATTTGTTCAATAATGAGGCGGCTTCCGTGGAGAACTACCGGGAGAAGGTGTTCAAAATGATACCCGGCCTCAAGAATCTCGACGGGTAAGGGTGGTTCACCGATCAAATTGTGATTTATCACAAATCTATCGGTATAAATTTATTACGAATCAATTAAAAATGAATTTTCGTGTTCCACAAAATTTCAACCATCCTCCAGCGATTTGTCCAAACCCATTTATGTTGCATAACGTGAATCCATTACCAAATGATACTTCAAATTCTAAAATAGACAAACTAATCAGGATAATCATTGAATTCGAAACTTATAAATTAATTTTACCTTTATATAATTTTCTTTATTAACTAGTTTTATTGTTCTTTTCAAAGGTACGATGCTCAAGACTGCGAGGCGGATAGTGATGGCGATGAAGAAGTCAACGGTAACGAGGAGGATAGTGAGGATGAGGTGACCTCAGATGAAGAAATCGACGATGATGATGAATTAGAGGGCAGTGTCAATTTAAATATGGTTTATGCTGATAATATAGACGAGTTATCGGATGAGGATGATTACGAGGCCGGTGAAGAAGAAGAGGATGAGGATGGTGTGGAAGAGGAGGAATTTGAAACGACTGAAGAAGAGGCACAAGCGCCTGAGGGTAACTTTCTGCTTCTACAGGGTGAACCAAGCGGTTGGCCTGTTAAAAAGTATAAGTTCATAGAAAATATTGTCGTTGTATGGGGTCGAACAACCTACTTTTTTATTATAAATGGAATTCTATTACGAAATTTAAGGGTAGTTTGATAACATGACTTTCGGCTTAGAATTGAAAATTTTGATTTACATTTTTGCAACTAACGATTCAATTTGGAATTCAAACAGTCTAAATTATGCATTTTAAATCGGAGTTTCTAGAATTGAATTATTTTTCAGTGTTTAGATGAAATTTATGTTTAATTTCAGGCAATTTGCTAAGTCTACGTATTTTTTAGAAAATCAGATACTACACTTTTAAACCAAAAATTTTATATAACTGAAAATTAGATCAGATAGATGAACATATTTCAGGAACTTGTACTATTAATAGGCCTCTCGGCCACCCTGTATTTATATCCTATTGTTAAATTCTAAATTATTCTTTCAACAGTACCAAGGGGCAAGAAGAGAAAGCTGGAAGACGGCGAGGGCAATTAAAATACGTGTTTTTTTTTAATTATTATTGAATAAAATAGTGATATATTAACAATATAAACTCAAAAATTGACCAATGATTGTGTCTCCATTTTACGAGAGAAATAACGTCATCCTGGCTGTGGTATCAATCTACTTTACAAATCAAACTATAATAATTTGCTAAATTCGATATATTCTAAAAATTTTCGAAATTAATTCGGTATTTAATAATTGAAACAAAACAAAGGGCTTTATTATAGTTGTAAAGTATTTAAACAACAGCCAGTTGTTAATGTCAAGTCAATGATGGAATTATATTTTGTACAGGAACTACAGTTCCACCATAGATAGATATGTATTAGTAGTTTAGTAATATTTAAATAGCAAAGTTATTGGTTCTTTCTCTCATTATTATTTTTTTTTTTTTACTATATTTTCTGTTATATTACTATTATATTATGTAACAAATTTCGTTCAATATTCGGGCATTATTGTATGTTTTATTGATTTTTTTTGTATAAATTCTAATGTATAGAAAGAAAATAGAGATATATAAAATCAAATCCTAGTAGATTTGATTTGTAATTAACCGATTGAACGAAATTTGTTGTGGAGAAGTTTACGTTTCATTTTTCTCTTTATTTTGTTATATCATTATTTAAAAAAAAATGAAAATATTACAGCTGGGCATCATAATAGACATTAAAGAAATACAGAAAAATTAATTAAAGAATCTTTATACAGTACAAAAATTTTTAAAGATTTTATACAATTTTTAATCTCCAGAAAATGGGAAAATTATTATTGTCTGTTATGAAACCTTCTGTATAAAGTTTTAACATATTATAAATATATATAAATACTTATATATATATATAGATATTGATATCAAAAAAGATATATTTCTAATTGGGGAATTTTTAAAGCATTCTAAAATAGCTGAGAAATTATTAATTATATTATATATACTTGAACGTATAATATAAACGATTTTTTAAAAAGAATTTCCAACAAATAACATCACACGTATTCGAAATGCTCAACAAATTCCTTAATTATTCGTAATTATGTTGTTATTTCTATAAGGGGGCGATGTCTTATCGTTGAGTCTTCTCCAAACAAACAAACAACAAAATGGTGTTTATCTCATAATTTCAGTTAAAATATACGAATAGCTTAGAGATTTCTGAAAATTGCAAACGGAAATTTTCCGGGATCTTTAACAGAAAATTGTTTCATTTTAATAGAGAGATTGTATTCCATTTTCCGGAATCGAACAATGTTGAGCATTATATTAGAATAAAGTAAAAATAACCCAAATTTCGATTTTATCTCCCTATCGTAACAATCCTGAATTTTACGAAATCTGATCGTTGACGGACTTGAGGCGACTTTAGACTTTAAACTGACCGTAACAGTAGATAACGATAATTAAATTCTTGAAATGATTGAAATTATAATCGAGCAATTTATAGGTCGTTTAGGCAACTAATTATACATCCAGTTTACAAGCTTTAAAACATTGTAGGTTGTCTAACGTAATATTTCAGTAACCTCTAATAGTCGATAATAAACCTACAGAAAAATAAAAATACGGTCTAATTCTTTGTTGGTACTACCGACAAAGAATAAGACAGTTGTACCAACTTGGTAGAGCTGTTAATACTAACTAAAATCGTCAGTCTACTTTTTTGCTCTTATAAGTTAGTAATAATAATATAAAAACTTAAAATATTAAATTGGATAATTTAAAAATGTAAATTAAACATTGTAACAGAAAGGTCAGTCAATTTTAGAGAAAAATTTTAAATTGAAAGTTGAAGAGCTTACCAACAATTAGTTACGCCACTGGTTGAAGAATTCATGCGGTCTATTTTGGAACATTTGAGTTTCTATTGTTGGTACGTCTTTTACAAACTAGTCTATTTACAGCTCCAAGTTTCTTAATTTGTTTTAATCCAAAAAAAATGAATTATTTTCATTACTACGTTTTTTGTAATTTCAGTGGATAATATTTGGAATTAGTTATTCTATTAATAAATTTTTAATAATTATTATAATAGAGCTACAATTAGTGTTATAAATTGTAGCGCATGCGCTAACTGGGTTTTTATGAAATTTCAAAGCACTTTTCAACTGTCTGTTGTCTCGTTTTCTGTAACGTATATTTGTCTTTGAATCTGTGTTTTATTATAATTTATTTTAATTTAAATAAAAAATGATTGAAGAATTCACACTCAACGCTCCCCAATATTACGATTTTATGAAAGTTCATAAAGATAATGAAAATGTTGATGCATTTTTCGGTAAGTTTCAAAATTCTATCATCAACGACGCGTTATCAAAAATTTTCGTTTTTTCTCATCGCATTGCTAGATCAAGTATCTGAAAGTCGTCAAACCAGCGTAGTCCGGCGATCAATAAAAGAAGAAATCAAGTTGAATGTTGATAATTCTGATGATAGTACAATGTTCTATTCACCCATGAAGACGGAAGTTGGTGAGTTTTCAGTTGAAATATTGGAGAAATTGGTAATAATCCAAATTTTTGTTTGAATTATAGGTTCGGGAGCTGTTGTACAGAGTACTCGTTTAAGGAGATCGTTGAGTGTTGGGACTTTGGTTATGGAAGAAGAAAATCAAACTGTACAACAAACGAGGTAAGTATTTACTTCCAAAAACTTTAGTGTTTTAAAACAAATACCGAAACACTTCCAACTGGGTTGGGCTGTGTCGTAGATTGATTCATATTCTTGAAAAATGTATTAACAGATATCAAATTTAGTAAAATATGAAACAATCTGCCACAACTGCGTGATAAAATATCTTTATACGCCCTGTAACTTTAAAGTTGCTAATTTATTGATCAATTGATTATAGACTCGAATTCAACAATTTGAAACTGACTAAATGCGGATCGACTAGTTCGCTGAATAAATTAGATATTCATCATATGAGTAAAGAACGTTTAAATAAACTAGCACAACCGAAAGAGACTGTAATGGGATCGAGTAATTTCGTCAGTATAGCTGAGGCTGTACTTAAATTCCATAAAGCTACACCGAAACGATTTCGTCGTGTTGAAAATAATGTTGAACATCCAATCAATTCGAAACCTACAAAACCACATACACCGAAATTATTAACGAAAAATCGTACAAGACCTATTTATGTATTATCGAAAGAGGAGCAAGATAACTTAGAATTTGAGGAAGCAAAAAAGTTCGATATTTCAATATTTTTTTGTTTTTCATTAAAAAAAAAAAATACTCTTCGGTTTTAGATTCAAAATAAAAGCTAATCCAGTTAGTGCAAAAGTATTGAAACCGCCGATGAAGGCGCTCCCGCCGAAGAAATCACCAACAGTACCAGAACCCTTCAAATTATCTCAAATGACTACAAAAAGGACTGTCCGACAAGAAACACCAGATAAGGTGGAATTTCGTGCTAAACCTGTACCTAAAGCTATTTATCAACCATTTGAGGTAAAATCATCGTCAACTGGACTAACAAATCCATCAACACCACAATGTCTTAAAAAACATACTATAGTAATAATTCTATGACTTTCTATACGAATAGATTTTGATATTTTTTTATGTTTATAGAAAACTGCAAAATCTAAAACACCGCCACCATCGAAAATAGAATTTGTTCCATTGAAGAAAACACAACCAATTCCGTTTAGTTTCGAGAAACGCGACGGAGAATTGAAGAAAAAAAAGGAAGAACTTATAAAAAAAGTAAGCATTTGTTCATTTTATTTATTTATTGTATTATCGGAAATTTATTCAAATTGCAGACGTTGGAAGAAGAGAAGAAAGCTAGAGAATTCCATGCAAAACCTGCTCCTAAATGTGTTAAACACACAAATTCCTCTACCAGTTTAAATTCAAAATCGAGCAATGTAAATTTCTATATACACATTTAAATTTTTGTTAATTATTGAAATTACAGAAAGACTGCATTGAAGATTTAGCCCAACAACCAACATTTAAAGCACGCCCAGCTACAGTTTTAAAAATGAAACCTTTCGAAACGGTAAAACTACCACATGTTATCAGTACTGAAGAATTCCATTTGTCAACTGAACGTCGTGTAAAAGAACGACACGAATTCGATTTGAAACAACAAGAGAAAGAAAAGAAATTATTGGAAGAGAAAATGAAGGACGAACAAAAACGTTTGGAATTTGAAGAACAATTGAAAATGCAATTGCGGAAACAGGCTGAATTTAAAGCACAACCCGTACATAAATACAAACCGATTGAAGTGAAACCTAGTGGACAAGTTACGGAGCCAGTTAGTCCGAAATTCCATTACAAGCAACGGAATAAAGAGAATATTCAGTGTAACTAGGAGATCTGTATGTTTATTATTCGTATTTTTATTATTTTCCAATTATTTTCTAGTTTTCTTATCAGTAAATTTTGTACATTTATTAATATCTTTGTAGTTTATCCCATGCCAGATTTCCAATCCAAGCATCCTTGTATGGGCTATAACGCATCAAAAATGGGAATCTTTAGTTGATGATTTCACGATTAGTTGGATACTTCAACAAATGCGCGATATCTCGTTGAAAATAGTATTTCTTGGTCTCTAACAAGGAAACATTCATAGGTGTCCCCCTCCGATTTT
>JACDRP010000344.1:0-61970 GCA_013841185.1 Hycleus phaleratus | reverse complement strand
TGCTGAAAAATGAAATCAGCACAACTTCGTTTCCTTAAAAATGGTAGCAGCTCTTCATTTAACACATTCTAGTATTCCAGGCTATCCAAAGAGAAAGCTGCCCATAAGCACTAAATGCTCTCCAACTTACACTTTGAAAATTCCGTTTTGCAAACTGCAGTTCTTTTCGCATTTTCTTCCTCAAGACTGTCTAGTAAACCTAAAAAAGTGACTTTTGACTAAAAAGGTTATTATCGTTCCCTATTTTGGTTACTTTTGTGTAATTGCAGCAATTTCACAATAACAGAAAATGGAAAAAATTGGTAAACATTGAATTTATTTCAAATCAATTGACTTATTTCTTTATTATTTTTTAGGAATTGAATCGTTTGAGAAAAGCAGCAATTTCTTTAGGTTTCCTCGATTTATTGAAAGGTCTAGCGTACATTTTCGAACAGGAGTGCATGCAATTGCCGGGCAGCGCTCATCCAGATTGTGCATTACAATTACAGCATGCAGCTGATGTTTTAAAGAAAACCCAAAATCGTGATATTAAATATGTTGTATTGCCATTACAAACGAATTATAATACGTAAAATTAATCAGATTTACAACACAATTTGGTTTTAATCAATAGGCGAAATTTCGGTAAAACTACAATATATAAAATACCTCTTAGAATACAACCAGAATAATGCAACATTGCTAGATAACTTATTGTATTATTCAAATAATTATTATAAAATGGTGGTATTCTAAAATTATAATTCTCTTGATTATTGATAATGTACAAAAATTGTAACAAATATCGCTGAAATGACGTTATAAAAAATAGAATCGCCAAATAAACTCCCAATTTTGCTAACAGTTGTGTTTCAATAATCTTCTTTGATAGCAAATTATTCAAATCCTGTCGTTTCCTATTCAATTTTATCAACAATAGAATTACAGTTACAATCAATAGAATCATTGGTATAAAAATTTTGAAACAAATCAACAAATATTGTGCCAATTGTCCATGATAAACATCAATAATTGCACACAATGTTTGATTTGTGATTGTCATTGTTGTCGATAGAGTAAAATCCGGTATACTGATCGATATACAAACGAACCAAACGAAAATCACCGGGAATATTATCGAAATATTCGATTTCGCTTTCGAATAATTCATATTGCGCGCATCATTCTTCATAATTAGGCATTCATTCGAACAATCGTCGCCGGTTAGGGTCGTTAACGGGTTCTTTGTTGTTTTATCCATCCGAAATTCGTACAAATTCCACAACGAGATTACGTGAAAATTGAAACACACCATCAAATATACGATGATCGAATTGACGAGAATCTCAAATCCGCGGAATATTTGGCACAATTCGTTCGAAAATATCCAAGAATCCCGCTCTAATCCAATAATTTCTAGCGCTATTACGAAGATCGATAAGAAATCGATTAGGGAGAGTTGCAATATCACCGATAATAATCCTGGAATTTCAACAATTAATAGAAAATATTGGTAGATTTGTGGATTACCGTTTTTTCTACAACACAACAATATAACGATGTTGATTAAATTGATGGAATTTCCGCAACAAATCACAGTAAAAAATATGGAACTAGTCCGGGATAATTCGCGAATTTCTGCGGTTGTTAAATTGGAAATATTCGGCTCCATGATTGTGTTTCAAAACATGCCGAGACTCGTGTAGCGACTGCACAACTACTGCTTGCAAGACACTTGAAAATAAATTCAATCAAAATAAGAATTAAAAGAGCATGTGAGAAAAGAGAAGAAATAGTAGGGGACATTTGATATGCCCGTACATATGGCTTTTAATTTTTATTCCAAGTATTCTTTTACGTCTTGCAAGTTCTATCAACAGTAAAAAAAGGGCTACTTACTTGGATAACAACAGGAAATTACAAGTCCCGACCGGAAATTGTTCAATTGTTGGATGGCCGACGAGTGTTGAATTTTATTCAAATTCGCATTTTAATGGAATCAATACTGGATTTAAGCGGAATTTGAGGTCAAATTTTGGTCCAGTTCGCGGAAAAAGCCGCTTTTACAGCCTTCGGCGCTAATCTAGCTGGCGATTCGTTTTGAAATTTCACTCATCTATCAAAATTTCCGTACTGAAAACCTTAAAAATTCATGAAATCATCCAAAGAACCGAAAGTGTCCTTATTGGAATCGTACGGGTTCGAATTGAAGAAAACTTTAGGCAATGGGTCTTACGCGACGGTCAAAGTTGTATTTTATTTCTTGCAATATCTTAAAATGTGAGTAGTAGTTGGCTTCCAGTGATCGTTATTGCGAGAATGTTGCCGTGAAAATCGTTAATAAATTCGCCTCGTCGGCGGATTATCTGAAAAAATTCCTACCGCGCGAGGTGCAGGTGGTGAAAAATTTGAAACATCCGAATATAATCCGATATCTGCAAGTGATGGAGACCACACACAAGTTTCATTCGAGTCTAAACGATTCAGCGCGATTGTTTTTAAATCCATAGGAGTAATTGTTGAAATTTTAGGGTCTACATTATAATGGAGTACGCCGAAAATGGTAGTCTATTAGACCGGATCCGGGCCGATTCTCGTATTAGCGAGGCCCAATCGCGCGTATGGTTCCAACAGTTGGTCAGCGCGATCGAATATTGCCATAATTTGGGCGTTGTACATCGCGATGTAAAATGCGAGAATCTCCTGTTGACCAAACGGAACGAGTTGAAACTGATCGATTTCGGCTTCGCACGCACTAATATGGTATCGAAGCACGGCCAATTTCTCTACAGTTCGACATTTTGCGGTAGTTACGCGTACGCTTCGCCGGAAATCCTGCGAGGCATACCGTATCAGCCGCAATTCGCCGACATATGGGCGATGGGTGTTGTTCTGTTCGCTATGGTCTACGGGTGTTTACCGTTCGACGATACCAACTATGTGAATCTAATTAAAGTAAGCTCAAAAATTTGAATTTGAATTCACTGGTTTATTGTGTAGTCTAATTGCAGCAAGTTTCACGAAAACTCGTCTTCCCCGACCAACCGAAAGTATCATCACTTTGTCAAATGTTGATAACGAAAATTGTAGCACCGCTGAAGAAACGGATCAAGATTGATGGTATCAAGAAAGCTGAATGGATGTTGAAATGAAGATAAAATACGAATTGTGGCGGATATTCTGTAACATAACTGTGTGATTTATTTATTATTTTATAAATATAGAAGAATACATTGGTTGATTTAGTTTAATTTTAGAGTGAAAATATCAAAAAAACTTGATCATATGTTCCACAATATCATCTTCATTCCACAATATAAAATTTTACAAATTCCTCCTGTTTATTATAAAGCCCAATAAGTACAGTGAGTTAATTTTATTCTTTGGTTAAATGGATATTTTTAATAAACCAAGTATTTCATTTCGCCCTATAAGTTCTTATGGTAACTGCCCTTATTTGGCGAGCAATTTGGAAGATATTTCAAGGACTTACAGCAGGGTCCCTGGAGTCATTTTAGCATAGTTTGAACCTCGTAGCTCATCGTGAAGTTGATCGAAATTATGACTCCAAGACGCTCCCCACATTTTTTTTAAATTTTCTTTATCGCATTCTAAAAAAAAAATCAATGTTACAAGCATTCTTTGGGTTACAGTACATCTTTTTTGATCCGGCCAATATTTATAATCCGATATCTAATTTGTTTTTCATCGGATTTTAATGATCAAACGAAATTCGGAAGAGCATTTCAATAAGCAGAGAATGGTTAGTTTTGTTTTGGGAAATTTTGGTCAATTTTTGAGTCATAATGGAAAACGTAAGAGCACTTTTTTGTTTAAATTTCTAATAATTTTCTATATTTTCATAACTCGGACAATATTGTTTGTTCTGCAATGAAATTGAAGATTTTGATAGAAAATTGAAAACACTTTCCAGATCTAGAAGAAATTTTCCAATCTTATTAGTTTTCCAGAGAATTTATCGAAAATTTGTATACTTTTATTCGCCTTCATTCCGGCAATTTGAAAGATAAACAATTGTATAATTTTTCATTCAACAGCTTATACAAAAAGGAAATGTATAATAGAAAGGAAAATTCGAATTTCCGGAAATTAGAAAATTTCCACAATTTCTTTCCAGAAAGTACCCGTACATTCGGACGTTATTTTCACATATTAAACGAAACAATTGTGCAATTAAACTTACAACAATTTATACAGTAATCAATTTCCAAAAATTGTTACGTATTGCGAAATTTTTGAAAATTCAAGATTTTCCAAGGAAAATTCGCCCGAAAGGGCACCGTCTTTGTCTGATTTAAATCGACTTATTGCGGATAGATGGTGTAACAGGCATTCCCTTTGGTACAAACTCAAAGTTGTGAAGTTCTGTTGCTTTTTAGGCGAATTTTCCAGGAATTTTCAAAATTTTCCCAACAAACATGGCAATTTTCGGGAAACTAAACAAATTTTCTAGAAATTATTAGTTTTGGTGCAAAATCGTGTTAAATAAATGAAAATAACACTCGAATATTGGCGTACTTTTTGGAAATCTCGCGTAACTTTCCTAATTTTTCGAAATTAGAAATTTTCTTTTGTCGTGCACTTAATTTTTGGATAATCTTTCAAAAGAGATTATTGTTCATCTTTCAAATTGAAGAAATAAAACAAAATAAATGTTTCCAACTTTTTCAACAATTTTCTGGAAAACTAACATCTCTATTGGAAAATTTCTTAGATTTGAAAAATGCTTTCGATTTTCTATAAAAATTTGCAATTTCACTGCAGAATAATTAAAATTATCCAAGTTATAAAGCAAAGGATAGAAAGTTATAAGAAATTACAACAAAAAAGTGCTCTAACATGTTCCATTGTAACTCAAAAATTATTCAAAAATTTCCAAAACGCAAACGACCATTCACTGCTCCTGAAAATGCCGCTTTTAACAGCGTTTGAATCATTAAAATCCGCTGATAAGCAAATCAAATATCGATTTATAGATATTGTTTTTGAAAATCGCAACTTGGTCAGGAACGAGCGCTTTTGACCGACTTCCAAATGAGCTACGACGCCCAAATTTTACTAAATAATCTACAAATTCTTAACTATTTTTCAAATTGCTCGCCAAATAAGGCAGATGCTCCAAGAATTGATACGGCGAGGTGAAACACTCGATAATTCTGCCACTTTGACCATACTGATGTATAAATAAATGGCACGTTTTTTTCAACAAAAACAAAACTGTATATATCACATTGACTTATTTACGATTATTGCATTAAATTAATTTGTACAAGATATAAATATGGATATTAATCAAAAACTACAATAGGATATTATCCAGTATCAGATAATCAGATTCACCCAATATTAATTATAAATAGATGTGTATTTTAATTATTATTATTTTTTTATAATAAAATGCCTGCTTTTAGCACATATTGTAAAAATGTCAGTGTGTAAATAATGATTTGAGCATGCTTATTTATAATATAACAATATACTATAAGGCACTTGCTGCGTCCTCTGGATTTAATAAAGGCAATTCAGGACATTGACGCAATAAATTAAACGCTGGTGAATTCTTATCTATAGCTAGAGTTATACCAGCTGAATAATCAGCTGGTATTTTTATATGCGATATATTTACATGATCCGAACGTGGATAACGGCGCCGACTCTCGCGAACAATCCGAGCTATTTGACCTACAAAACCAAAATTTAATTAATTAGAATTAATTAATTAAAATTAATTAACTTACCAACAACATTAAGCCGCCTCCATCGTACATCAACAATCGAATTTAATTGTTTTAAATCAGTTTTTGGATTCCATCGATTCAATATATCGTCGGTTTTAATTAACAATATCGATTCGGATGTTAATTGGGGCCATAATTGACTAGGATCGATACATTCTAATGGATTCACCATGTATATACCTTTTGGTCCAATACCAAAAATCATTTGATGATGCCAACTATCTGGGATATTATTATTATCGCATTTTTGTAAATTCAACGTTGCTATCGGTATAGCACCATTATTTAACCAATAACTCAACCATTTTTGTAAATTAATAATACGCTCCGGATACATAGAAAAGAAACGGGCATAAATACGTTGATCGGATAGTTGATAAAGTGTTCGAATTATATCGCGATGATTACAACCGGCTATAGAACGTGATAGGAGATATTCTTTTAAAGGACTCGAATTGGCTCTTAATCGGGTTTGGATACACTCCTGTACGCGCTCCACTGTCGGTATCGGTAGTCGTAACGCATTCAAAACATTTAAAACAGCTGTTGCGCCACAAGCTGAGGGCCCAATTTGGGTTATTTGCTTCAAACAAGCCTCTTTCTCCGACCACACCATGATTCTCTCATCGAAATTCTCTATCGATGGTTTATCGTCGATATAAATTTTGTTATTTGTCAATAAATTATGATAATTCGTCATCGATATATCGCCATTTAAATAAATCTCATTCGGTGATAATAATTCGCCTTTATGGTGGCGTTTTATATTCCGGAGATGTTTCGATGACCGTGTACGTTCCGATAAATTACACGACCACGGCATTTTTATTTCATTTTTTGGTAGAATTTGTTTTGTTTGTTCATTTGTTGTAATTGTTGTTGTAATTAAATTTGGTGGTTCGTATTTTGTACAAACAATCGGTTCTTGGTTCTTTTCAACTAATGGTTCTTCGATTTGTCCACCGTTAATTTCCGATATAGGATCTAACGGTAAATTGGCAGCATTTTCAATTTCTATATTTGATATCGAATCGGAATCGGCATCTCCAGATGGTCCCGGATCGAAATCCATCTCTAAGAAATCCATTTCCGGACTAGAATTAACTATAACAATAAATATTAAAAAATTGAGAAATCTAAGGGGTGATTTTTGTAGATACCGTCTCGATTATCACCTACGTTATCGTCTAAAGGTGGTATTTCTAAATTAAAGAATGAACTAGGCAAATCAGCAACATTATCACCTTTATATGTGTAAATACAACCATCATCTGATATTGATAATAATTCATTGTCATCACTCGAACTATCGCGACTATTGATAGTTGAATTCTGATCTAAATTTAGATAATTTTGGCCGTTATTTATGTGATTTAAAGGTAGTAGAAGTTCATTATCAATCGGTATATTCAACTGTTGAAAATCGATATTGGTTTTCTTAGTAGATATCGCCCCAGTTGTCGTCGTTATTGCTGCTTCATCATCAGAATCCGACTCATTATAGATACGATTCGTACAATTCCTCGATGTAGATGTTCGATAGCCGTTACGTTTAACAAAATCGGTACGAATATTCGGTAAATCAGCTATATTATTATTGGTTTTTTTGACAATATGGATTTTTGTTGCCATCGTTTTCGGAATTGCACCTTTACTTTCATCGGTTGTTAAATTGGCGTTATTATCCGGATTATTTTGGCTACTTGTTGATGGTAGATTGTCTTTATTGCATTGTGCACAATCGTCACCATTCGTCTTCATTTTTAACGAAATCGTCGAACAACCTCTTTATTTAATTAATAACGTTTCAATGCACATTTTTTGGGTTTATTTAATTATTTAAATAATTTATAAATGGTGGTTTTTTACAAGAATTGGAGCCTTCAACTGATCAACCGTACGCCATGACACTTGTCGAATGTCTTTAATTGAAGAGAAATTATTTTTATTCATTATGTAAATCGTGGGAAAACCTTGCTTTTTATTATTAATTTTGCATTTTATTTAAACACTAAAATTGATAAAAATAAAATAATAACGCTATAAATATCGTAAAATATAAACAAAACAGCTGATTTTCAACCAAATTCAATGACGTACAGTGCCGACAACTATTGAAAATCAATATCCCCAAATACTTCAAATAATTGTGTGCAAATTTAATACAATTAGGATATTACTATAATAATTCTATATTAATACAAACTAAATATTAATCAATGAAATCCACGTGTTTATTATAATTAATAAAATTGCGATTTTTATTATTTTAATTTTGACAACTGAACATAACCTCAAATAAACTTACTATAGTATCATAGTATGTAGATCACTTCTCTAATGTTGCCAGTTTTTCGAAAAATTACCCAAACTATAATTGAAACTACCGTTTTTTTTTCGTCACTATCAAGGATTTTTAAACACTGCGGCAACATTGAGACACCGCACGTAAAATCCATAGCATTGATAATTCTTATAGTTACTGTCGTTTAAGATAAAATTTGGTTGCAATGTCCTGCGATTTGACGGAAATCGATGGGTCACTCCTCGAGGGGGTAAGTCACGATTGAACCAACTCGAAATTCGCTTTCAATCCTCTATTTTAGGGCGGCCAAATTTTGCGTATCGCCCTCACATTGAGTGCTATCAAAAAACGTCCAGTTCGCATAACGAATATCCGTGCTGGCCGTTCAAAACCCGGCCTAATGGAGCAACACTTAAAAGGGGTCGAATTGCTGCGGGATCTATCCAATGCTAAAGTAATCGGCGCCGAATTGAATTCAACTGTAGTGGAATTCTGGCCGAAACAAATCAACGGTGGCAATTTCGATGTTCGCGTTAGAACTGCCGGTAGTATCAGTTTATTATTACAGATTGCCCTACCGTGTATACTGTTGGCTAAAAACGAAAGCAATTTGCGTTTATTCGGCGGTACGAATGTTGATATGGCGCCACAAATTGATTACATGACGGAAGTATTCCGGCCGAATTTGGAAAAATTCGGTGCTACATTTGATTTTGATTTAATTAAACGCGGCTATTATCCCAAAGGTGGTGGTGAAGTTGTGATTCGTACAAAACCTGTTGAGTATTTTAAGACAATCGATTTGATTGACAGAGGCTTGGTTGTTTCGATATACGGTTGGAGTTATGTTGCTGGTTCTTTGCCGATAAAATTGGCGCATATTATGGCCAATTCTGCTGGGGGTCTTTTAAAAAAATCGTGCACTAAAGTAGAAATCGAGCGGTATAAAGAAGACTCCCAAATAGCCCCGGATAACAGTTTTGGTATAATGTAATATCTCGATAGATGATTGTTGAATTTTTTAAATTAATAGAATTTTTATTAGTCTAGTAGCCGAGACTAGTACTGGTTGTATTCTCGGCGGTTCAGCATTGGGTAAACGTAACGAAAACGCCGAAGATACCGGCCGGAGGGCCGCTGAAGAATTGTTGAAATCGATTCAAGGAGGCGCCTGTGTTGACGAGCATTGTCAAGATCAAATAATTGTCTTCATGGCCTTGGCTCGAGGATTATCGAGGGTTAAAGTTGGACCGATAACTTTGCACACAAAGACCGCAATTGCTATCGTTGAGCAACTAACGAATGTAAAACAAAAATTAATAAGAGTAAACAAAGCTCTACTCTTACTAGTTTCTTATTCAAAAATCGTTAATTTATATTTATTTTAGGTGAGATTTACTGTAATTCCCGATGGTGATTGTAATATTATCGAGTGTACCGGTGATCAATAAATTCGTATTTAGCGCTACATTTAACTGATATAACCTAATTTTTCGAATTTGAAAAAAATTGACGGAAAGTGATTAGTCACAGTTTTCTAGAATTTTGTTTTTCCAAGCAAAAATCAAATTTTCGCGACAATGTCATCGACCAAAATTGAATTCGGCGTACAGATGACCTGCGAGTCTTGCGTTGAAGCCGTAAAAAACTGTCTAAAAGACTTCCCGGGTATCAACAATTTCGATATCAATCTGACGAACAATACGGTCGTTGTTGAGACGACTCTACCAACGTTAGATGTACAGAAAAAATTGGAAACTAGCGGTCGTAAAGTCGTGGTTAAAGGTCTCGATGGTACCTTGGCTGGTGTTGCTATTTTAGATACCAGCCGGGAATCGATCAAAGGCGTTGTACGTTTCGTCCAAATTACACCCAATTCTTGTATCGTTGACGGTACAATCGATGGACTACAACCGGGAGTTTCGCATCGTTTAAGCGTACACGAATGCGGCGATATTTCCCAAGGTATAAACCGAAATTCAACAATTCTATTATTATAAATAAATTATTACAGGCTGTCAAAGTGTTGGGGAAGTTTATAATCCGTATCGCACCGAAACCGGGAGGATTTACGGCGATTTGGGTGCTTTTCCAGTTGAGAATAGTGGCCGGGCTGATTTCCGTCGAGAAGACAACGTTTTGAAATTATCCGAAATAATTGGGCGGTCTCTTGTTGTTAGTAATTCCGATAATCGGAGATTAGTTTGCGGGATTATTGCCCGATCGGCTGGTCTATTCGAGAATCCCAAAACGATTTGTGCTTGTGATGGGGTCACGATTTGGAACGAAAAAGTCGAACCTAAGGCTGTTTTATAGGTGAAAATTACCAAACATTCCTTAATTAATAAAGTAGATTATTTTTATTTTGTAAAATTATTATACAACAAAATAACTGCATGACGAGTAGCACCAAATACATAAATTTCACAAATAGTAGTAATTGAGGGGGAAAAGACACTGATATGGCTATTTGATATGATTATAGTTTGTGTTAGAAACACAGGAAGCTAAGCAAACGTACATTTATAATTAGTAATGTTAATTTTTTTTAATTAGAAATAAGCTGCCTGTTTATAGAAAAGAAAGTATGGCAGTGTTCTTACAGGAATCTGATAACAGAATAGTGATGTACCTTGATAAATCGAGATCTAAACGGAAATTTGCTGATTTGTTTCGCTAAAATCACTACATCTAGAAAAATATCGTTTATATAAAAATAAAATTGGTGTTTCTTCTCTTCATTTCGCACTCTATACACGTATAGCAGAATATTTACAAAAAAAGTAAGATAATTGTGACTGTTGTGGAAATTATTTTAGGCACATAAGACAACGCTGTCACAAGTACAATTATTTCATTAATTGATTGATTAATTAACTAATTAATTAAAATGATAACCTATAAAAACAGGTGTAACAAAAATATTTACAATTAAACTATTGTACAATTGTGAATTGTTGCGTGATGTATTTGCGAATAATTGGGGTATTTTCGTAACGAGTATCTCGACAATCTACAAAACACAACATTTCTTCTTGTTACGTTTCATATAACCGGGTTTTAAAGGAGGCCGTTCCGATAATTGAAATTTCCTAACAACCCGCACTAACTCATAGAAGGCATTATCGACATTCATACGCATCTTGGCACTACATTCAATATAGGGAATTTTCAATTGCCGGGCCAATTGTTGGGCCTCCTCCTGCCACACGACACGTTGATGTTCTAAATCGACTTTATTGCCGACCATCAACATCGGGAATTCGTCGCGATCTTTTACACGCAAGATCTGCCGATGGAATTTGTAGATTTCTTCGAAACTTGAACGTTCGGTTACCGAGAAGACTAATAAGAAACCTTCCCCAGATCGCATGTATTGTTCACGCATTGCACTGAACTCCTCTTGACCGGCGGTATCTAAAACTATATTTTTTTATTAATTAAATTATTGTTTCTATAAAGAGATTACTATCTAATTTGGCTGGAATATCGTCGATTACGCATTGTTTCGTATATGAATCTTCGATCGTCGGATCGTAATCAGTCACGAAATAGCTCTGAAATAGGAAAAAATTATCAAATTTATACGTGTAGGTATTATCGAAGGTTAGATGACACACCACTCCATATTTAGAAAAATCCAAGCTAACAATCAGTTTTTCTTTTACAAAAAATTCTCCAATAATAAAAATATTTACCTGGATGAACTGTAAAGTAATTGCCGATTTTCCAACACCACCACCACCCACTATCACCAATTTGTACGTTTGATAATTATTTGGGCGATCATTTACTTTGGACATTGTACACTATTTCCTTCAATAGAAATAAACAATAATAGAAAATATTTAATTATTATTGTTATTGTTACTTAAAAATAAGATCCGATGGAATTGAAACTAAAAATAAATAAATATAGAAATCCAACCAAAAAACTCAAAGTTACACCTACCACCAATAAAGCGAACTTGGTGGAAATTCCTAGTGAATTTCTCTGACAACAGTTGCACAAAACCCACTAAAATCGCCATGACTCACTTGAGTATACTTCAACAAAATATCTAGAGCTCTACAAAAATTATAAAACATTAAATTTTAATCAACAATTTTTGTCTAGTTTATTATATACGTATGGTTTTACATTAAATTGACAGTTTACGGGAATTTATTGAGAGAAATGTGTAAATATTTGCAACTATAGTCAATGCTTGAAAAAATATGATAGAGTATACAGTACACAATGACTTATTTGTGAGCTGTGTTGCCACATTTATCCGTGATTTAATATAACAAAACAAATAGAAATTATCGAATTATACACGTATAGATTATTATTATTTCAATTTTTTGAATTTTAAATTAATCTATAATCTATTTCTATTATTTTAAAATCAATTAGGTGATTCTTTTGTTATTCTAGAAATTGGTTGTAATCTTAGACACAACTATCGCTATTGTTACAAAGGCTTATAAATATTTAGCATTTGTAATTCAATAATTATATCAATTTACTGTGTCGCAACAATTAATTGAACAAATTCCTATGTGATTTAATTCGAATTATGGGTTATTTATGGTAAAATATATTCTGTAACTGCCTTTAACCTTGACATTTGTGTCGGTATTGTAGTCACATCCGAGTTCCAACCGGTGATGCGAGAAAAATTGTCCATTTGGAAAAAAGACGCAGTTATCAGTGATTGTGATAAGATTACTTTTTTAGATATAGTGGAATCTAATTCTAATATTTAATATTTAAAATTTCCTCAATAATAATCTAGAATCAATCTAATAATAGTCTTAAAATTACTCTCTTCATTCCATTATGTGTCACTCCCTAAAGTAGTATGTGTCAGTCTTTCACCTTACTTGTTATACTCCAATAATCCGTTATATGTTAAATTTTATTAGTGTTTAGTCTAAATTGAATTATTTGTTAGTGTTGTAACAATGGGGGATTCTCTAGAAGGGAGTGAAAACACCCCCGAAACTCAAAATGTTGCAATCGTTGATTTCAACGAATTCACCAATTTCATATTAAAAGCAGCTACTGTATTACTACCCGAAGATAATCAATGGGAAATGAACAATTTAACAACATCATTCAATGATCGCAACAATCAAGAAACAATAAAGAAGTTCATCAGCGACCCACAAGTCGCCACCCTCTACATCCAAAGGAATCCATCTAAAGGTAAATCAAATTAAAAAAAATCCAGATTTTTCACGAAACTCCAATATAGATGACGATAACGATCAACCACCGGAAGGCGAAGAAGAGAAAGAACCGGTGACTTTCTACGTCAGCAACGAAGTCCACTATTCCAATTCGAAAATGTCCAGTTTGGTTTGCATCAAACGGGGCACAGTTATCGAAGCTGATAAGAGTATAAGGGCGCAGGTTCGTTTGATGAATTTCAGCGATGGTTCCCCGTACGAAATCCTACATGATTACATCAGTAAAACTGTGGCGCCGTTCTTTAAGAGCTACGTTAAAGATTCTGGACGAGCTGACAGGTATTATTGATTTATTCGATTGATGTGGAATTTATAATCGGATTATAGGGACGGCGATAAGATGGCTCCATCTGTTGAGAAGACCATAGCCGAATTGGAGATGGGTTTATTGCATTTACAACAAAATATCGATATACCGGAGATTACGCTACAAGTCCATCCGTATGTTGCTAGTATTGTTAAACAATTCGCTGATGAGGGTCGTAAACCGAAAGTTGCTGATTTTGGTGATAAAGTGGAGGATTCAAATTTCTTAAATCAAGTCCATCACGGTGTCAATCGTTGGATTAAAGAGATACAGAAAGTTACGAAATTAGATCGTGATCCATCATCCGGTACGGCATTACAAGAGATTAGTTTCTGGTTGAATTTAGAGAGGGCTTTAAATCGTATACAGGAGAAACGTGAAAGTTTAGAAGTATCATTAACTTTAGATATTTTAAAACATGGTAAAAGATTCCATGCTTTAGTATCATTCGATACTGATACTGGTTTAAAACAAGCGATAGCTACTGTCAATAATTATAACTCACTAATGAAGGATTTTCCGATTAATGATTTGTTATCAGCAACAGAATTGGAAGGTATCCGTACGGCTGTCCAATTGATTTTCGCTCATTTGCGCAAAATTCGCTTCACCAAATATCCAATACAACGTTGTTTACGTTTAGTTGAAGCAATATCACGTGATTTAAGTGCCCAATTATTAAAAGTATTAGGTACACGTCGTTTAATGCATATACCATTTGATGAATTTGAGAAAGTCATGACTCAATGTTTTGATGTTTTCGGTATATGGGAGGATGAATATGAGAAATTACAAGCAATTTTGCGTGATCTTATTAAAAAGAAACGTGATGAACAAATGAAAATGGTATGGAGGATATCAGCGCAACATAAAAAATTACAAAATCGTATGGAACATATGCGGAAATTCCGTCGTCAACATGAACAATTGCGTACGGTAATTGTGCGTGTTTTACGGCCGACAATACGTGAAACAGCATCAACTCCACCGGCTACAACAACAACAACAACAACTACTACAACACCACCTACAGTTGCTGAAGATGAGAATTTAAATCAACAACAAAAAGCTCAATTCTCATTGGATGCTGCTGATGCTAATGCAATAGAAGAAGTGAATTTAGCTTACGAGAATGTTAAAGAAGTTGATTGTTTGGATATAACGAAAGAAGGCCAAGATGCTTGGGAAGCAGCCGTACAACGTTATGAAGAACGTATTGATCGTGTTGAAACAAGAATTACAGCACATTTACGTGATCAATTAGGTACAGCAAAGAATGCAAACGAAATGTTTCGTATTTTTTCACGATTTAATGCTTTATTTGTACGTCCACATATACGCGGGGCTATACGTGAATATCAAACACATTTAATACAACGTGTTAAAGATGATATTGAAGCATTACATGAGAAATTTAAAGTACAATATCCGCAAAGTAATAGTGCTAAAATTAGTAAAGTTCGTGATTTACCACCGGTAGCTGGATCGATTATTTGGGCGAAACAAATCGACCACCAACTCACCACGTATTTGCGTCGAGTTGAGGATGTCCTAGGTGAAATTTCTAATTAAAAATTTTAATAATTTCTATTTGTATAATTGTTTTTAAACAGGTAAAGGTTGGGAGAATCATATAGAAGGTCAGAAATTGAAAGCAGACGGTGATAGTTTCCGTTTAAAATTAAACACACAAGAGATATTCGATGATTGGGCACGTAATGTTCAACAACGTAATTTAGGCGTAACGGGACGTATTTTTACAATAGAAGCTGTACGTTCACGTAGTGGACGTGGAAATGTTTTAAAATTACGTGTAAATTTCCTACCGGAGATTATAACTTTGGCAAAAGAAGTTCGTAATTTGAAATGTTTAGGATTTCGTGTACCATTAGCTATTGTTAATAAGGCACATCAAGCAAATCAACTGTATCCATTTGCAATTTCATTAATTGAAAGTGTTCGAACTTATGAGATGACTTTAGAAAAGGTTTGTATTGATTTATTATAGTTTTTTGAAAATTAATTTAGGTTTGTGCACTTTTAATACGAGTCAATTACTAAAATATTTTATAGCTATCGAACAGGATTAGTGGTCAAAGTGGTGGTGTGAAGGTAGCTGTTTAGCTAATAAACAGTGTTGAATCCAGACATTTTATTCCGAGGGTTAATTAACTTAGTTTCGAATTGACTAGAACTTAAGAAAGGGATGTTTGTTCAACGATTTCTCCCTTATTTTTCGCTCTAAAATGGGCATTATACTCGTACATTGTTAGAGAAAACATTTCTAACTACAGGATACAGTAAAATAGTAAATTTTCCATGAATTTTCAATACCGTGAAATCTCGATTATTCGGCACTCGATTGTCTGTCGTCTTCTATATTCCGTCTAGATATGTTGCGGATCTGCTTCTGGTTCCGCAAGATTTACGAGCTCTACTTTTGTTTAAGCGGACATATAACGGAAATTATGTAAAAAATACTAATTTATTGAAATTTGAAGGTCTAAAGTACAGTTTTTTCGATCCGTAAATTGACAATTTTAATAATTGATATATCGCTTGCTTAATGCTACATTGTAGTGATTCAAGTATCATTAGAAGCAGCATTTTAAGAAGCATCCGAAGATATTTTATTTTGGAAAATTCCGATTAAAGTATAAATTACAGGGGATAATTTTGGAGCAAGTTGCATATTTCTTCTATAACTTATCAATTATTATCGATTTTTCAGTGATTTTCTTACAGTATTAAGCAAATTGAAAGAGTATTTCAAGTCTCCAAAAATTTTGTCAATAGGTTTGTTGATTTTCTGGAAAATTGATAGAAACTTGAAGACTTACTTTACACTTTTTTATCGAAACGATATCTGAGAAATGACAGTCTTGAATAAGCATTAGAAAGAGCATTTCAAGGAGTATGTAGTGGTATTTTATTTTGAAAAATTTCTAAGTTACAAAGGACAATAGTGGGGCATATTTTCCGCTATAATTTAAACAATACCCGATTTTTCAATGATTTTCTCACAATATATGCATCCAAATCTTGTAGAAATTTTCCAATAAGTTTGTTAATACTCCAGAAAATTGAGTCATTTCTTAATTCTTTTTTTTCCGTTTCTGTTTCTGATTGTATCAAACTTTCATTGTCATATATCTAAAGAAATTTTGTCACATTAGATGACTGCTATACAAACAAATAATTCTGGTTTAACACAAAAGCAAATTTTGGTAAAATTACTCTTCCAGAACCAATCCCTGACGGATAATCGAAGTTTTACATAGATTTTTCATTATGATTACGCTCTTTTCCCATAAGCGAAATGCTTTTAAATTCCCGGAAAACGACCAAACCAATTGGAAAATCTCTTGGGTATTTGGAAAGCCCCATACAAACAAATTAATATAGTTATGAACGAAAATGTAAACATATGATTGTAGATCTATAACTCAAATTTTCTACCTTGAAATGCTCTTTTCAGCGAGCTATATTGAGTAAAAAATAAAGGAAAAATCGTTAAACTAGTCTCCCTTTTTTTTTAAGAATTCTAGTCCGGCTCATTAAAATGCATTTAATTATCTATAATTCCTTGGATTCAACACTGCTAATAAATGTTAAAAGCATGTTGTGTCTAAATTCAAATCTATCTTCTTCGAAAATTACTTTAAGTCCCGCGATTCTTTCCAATATATTAGCAAATCCTGCATGTATCATTAACATTTAAAAGTTTTATTATTATTCTCATAATTTATTTTGTTTGTTCAAAAATTTAGATCGAGGATAAGGCCAGTATCATTCCATTAGTAGCCGGTATGCGTAAAGAAGTCCAACAATTGATAGCCGAAGGTATCCAATTAGTATGGGAAAGTTATAAATTAGATCCATACGTCCAACGTTTATCCGATACTGTGGTTAGTTTCCAAGAACGTGTAGAAGAATTAGTGATAGTTGGGGAACAATTAGAAGTCGATGTACGTTCATTAGAAACTTGTCCATATTCAGCAAATACATTCGCTGATATTTTATCAAAAATCCAACATGCTGTCGATGATTTATCATTGAAACAATATTCAAATTTACATATATGGGTGAGTCGTTTAGATGAACAAGTTGAAAAGAATCTAGCTAGACGTTTACAAGCCGGTATTGAAGCTTGGACTGATGCTTTGAATGGTAAAAAGAAAGAAATTGATCATAGTATGGATACGGATGCTCCAATACAACCGACACATAAACCAGGTGGTGATCCACAAATACAAGTAGTTGTACATGAAGTACGTATAACAAATCAAACTATGTATTTATATCCAAGTATAGAAGAGGCTCGATTCCAAATGATGCAACAATTATTCGCTTGGGAAGCAATTGTAATGTCACAACAACGTTTACAAAGTAGTCGTTATCAAGTTGGTGTTGATAAACCAGTAACTGAGACTTATCGGAATATTTTAACGAAATTACCGAATAAATCTGTACCGTTAGAGAATGCTTATCAGGCTATATCATCGAAAATTACTGAAATACAAAATTATGTTAATGAATGGTTAACATATCAATCATTATGGGATCTACAAGCTGATAATTTATATGGTAGATTAGGTGATGATATTAGTAAATGGATGGAATGTTTGAATGATATTAAAAGAACACGTACAACATTTGATACATCTGATACACGTCGTGAATTTGGTCCGGTTGTTATCGATTTTGCTAAAGTCCAAAGTAAAGTATCATTAAAATATGATTCATGGCATAAAGAAACATTAAGTAAATTTGGTTCATTATTGGGTAATGAAATGTCAACATTCCATACGACTGTATCAAAATCACGTTCCGATTTAGAATTACAAAGTATCGAAGCGGCTAGTACTTCAGATGCTGTATGTTTTATTACTTATGTACAACAATTAAAACGTAATATGAAACAATGGGAGAAACAAGTTGAAATCTATCGTGAAGGACAACGTATATTAGAACGACAACGTTTCCAATTTCCATTAAATTGGTTACATGTTGAAAATTTAGAAGGTGAATGGGGTGCCTTTAACGAAATCATAAAACGTAAAGATTCTTCAATACAAACACAAGTTGCTAGTTTACAACAAAAAATCGTATCTGAAGATAAAGCTGTAGAGAGTCGTACAAATGATTTCTTAACCGATTGGGAACGTAGTAAACCAGTTGAAGGACATTTAAAACCAGATGATGCACTAACACAATTACAATTATTCGAAAGTAAATATGCCCGTTTGAAAGAGGAACGTGATAATGTTGCTAAAGCAAAAGAGGCATTAGAATTACAAGAACCTGGTGGTATTAATACTAGTGAAGATCGTATGCAAGTTGTTTATGAAGAATTACAAGATTTACGTGGTGTATGGTCGGAATTATCAAAAATATGGACACAAATCGATGAAACTAGAGAGAAACCATGGTTATCGATACAACCAAGAAAATTACGACAACAATTAGATGCAATGTCGGCACAATTAAAAGAATTACCAGCCAGATTACGACAATATGCCAGTTATGAATATGTTAAAAAAACATTACAAAATTACACGAAAGTTAATATGTTGATAGTTGAATTGAAATCGGATGCTTTAAAAGAACGCCATTGGAAACAATTAATGAAACAATTACGAGTTAATTGGGTATTATCCGATTTAACATTAGGGCAAGTTTGGGATGTTAATCTACAGAAAAATGAATCGATTGTTAAAGATATAATATTGATAGCTCAAGGTGAAATGGCATTGGAGGAATTCTTGAAACAAGTACGCGAATCTTGGCAAACATATGAATTAGATTTAATTAATTACCAAAATAAATGCAAATTAATACGCGGTTGGGATGATCTATTCAATAAAGTTAAAGAACATATAAATTCAGTCGCTGCAATGAAATTATCACCATATTATAAAGTATTTGAAGAAGAAGCTTTAACTTGGGAAGAGAAATTGAATCGTATTAACGCCTTATTTGATGTATGGATCGATGTACAACGCCGTTGGGTATATTTAGAGGGTATATTCTCCGGTAGTGCCGATATTAAAACTCTATTACCGGTTGAAACTTCCCGTTTCCATAGTATTAGTTCTGAATTTTTGGGTTTAATGAAAAAAGTTAGTAAATCACCAATGGTAATGGATGTTTTAAATATACCCGGTGTACAACGTGCATTAGAACGTCTAGCTGATTTATTGGGTAAAATCCAGAAAGCTTTAGGTGAATATTTAGAACGTGAACGTACATCATTTCCACGTTTCTATTTTGTTGGTGATGAAGATTTATTAGAAATTATCGGTAATAGTAAGAATATTGCACGATTACAAAAACATTTCAAAAAAATGTTCGCCGGTATTCATTCGATTTTATTAAATGAAGATAATACAATTATTACCGGTATAGCATCTAGGGAAGGTGAAGAGATCATTTTCCGTAAACCTGTTTCAACTGTAGAACATCCAAAAATTAATGAATGGCTAACTTTAGTTGAGAAAGAAATGCGAGTTACTTTAGCTTCTAGTTTAGCTCAAGCTGTACAAGATGGTAAACATTTTAAAGATGGTATCGATCCGAAATTGTATATAGAATGGGTTGATAAATATCAAGCACAAATTGTTGTATTGGCTGCCCAAATTTTGTGGAGTGAAGATGTTGAATCGGCTTTAATTAAAATGAATGGTGAACAACAACAAAAGGGTGTATTAGAGAATGTTTTACAACAAGTTGAGAATACATTAAATGTATTGGCTGATAGTGTTCTACAAGAACAACCGTTATTGAGACGTAAAAAATTGGAACATTTAATCAATGAATTCGTCCATAAACGTACAGTAACTAGACGTTTAATATCAACTGGAATTTGTAGTAATAAAGCTTTCGAATGGTTATGTGAGATGCGTTACTATTTCGATCCGAAACAAACTGAAGTATTAAAACAATTAACAATCCATATGGCAAATGCACGTTTCTATTATGGTTTTGAATATTTAGGTGTACAAGATCGTTTAGTACAAACACCATTAACCGATCGTTGTTATTTAACAATGACACAAGCATTAGAGGCACGTTTAGGTGGTTCACCATTCGGTCCAGCCGGTACTGGTAAAACTGAATCAGTTAAAGCATTAGGCCATCAATTAGGACGATTTGTATTAGTTTTTAATTGTGATGAAACATTCGATTTTCAAGCAATGGGTCGTATATTTGTTGGTTTATGTCAAGTCGGTGCATGGGGTTGTTTTGATGAATTCAATCGTTTAGAAGAACGTATGTTATCGGCTGTATCACAACAAATCCAAACAATACAAGAAGCTTTAAAATCACAACGTGACGATATTGATAATGATACAAATAATACAGCTGTACAACAACAACAACAAAGTATAACAGTTGAATTAGTTGGTAAACAAGTTAAAGTATCACCAGATATGGCGATATTTATAACAATGAATCCTGGTTATGCTGGACGTTCAAATTTACCTGATAATTTGAAGAAATTATTCCGTTCGTTAGCTATGACAACACCTGATCGACAATTAATTGCTGAAGTTATGTTATTCTCACAAGGTTTTCGTACAGCTGAAAAACTCGCCTGTAAAATTGTACCATTCTTTAAATTATGTGATGAACAATTATCGAATCAATCACATTACGATTTCGGTTTACGTGCATTAAAATCTGTATTAGTTAGTGCTGGTAATGTGAAACGTGATCGTATACAACGTATTAAAGAGAATATGCGACAACGTGGTGAAACTAAAATCGATGAAGCTAGTATTGCTGAAAATCTACCAGAACAAGCGATTTTAATACAATCAGTATGCGAGACTATGGTACCAAAATTGGTAGCTGAAGATATTCCATTATTATCGAGTCTATTGAATGATGTCTTCCCTAATGTTCAATATACAAGAGCTGAAATGAAAGGATTGAAAGATGAGATACGGCGGGTGTGTCAAGAGGAATTCTTGGTTTGTGGTGAAGGTGACGAACAAGGTTCATCTTGGATGGAGAAGGTAATTTTTCTAATTTTTATATTTATTCGATTTAAAAAAAATTATAACTATTTCATGCTACAATTGTATAGAAATCTGTAGTTGGAGAAACTTGGGTTCAGAAGGTACCAATTACCCATTTTATATCGTTATTTATTAGAACGTTTATAGTTTATATGGAAATTGCTATTATTTGAATAATTGGGAAAATTTTGAGGTTTTATACGAGTCACTGGATATTATTTTGGCAAAATTTGAGCCTCGGTCAAAAATGCTGCGATTCTGAATTATCTAACATCTGTAACTCATAAATGATCGCATCATAGTCAGAAATGAGCGTATTTGAATGAGCTACAAGGCCAAAATTTTGCTAAAATAGCCTCTACAACTATAAACCCTTGAATATTTCTCGAATTGCTGATCAAACTATAGTAATTGCCATAAAAACTATACTTTTAGCTGAATAACTATTTTTCCTAATGAAATTGGTGTAATTTAGGTGTTGCAATTGTACCAAATTTCGAATCTAAATCACGGTTTAATGATGGTTGGTCCTAGTGGTTCCGGTAAAAGTACCGCTTGGCGAGTACTGTTGAAAGCTTTAGAACGTTTCGAAGGTATTGAAGGTGTTGCTCATGTAATCGATCCGAAAGCTATCAGTAAAGAGGCTTTATATGGTGTATTGGATCCAAATACACGCGAATGGACTGATGGTCTTTTCACGCATATTCTACGGTAATTTTATTTGATTTTTCGATTAAAATATTCAAATAAATATTTTTTTATTTAGTAAAATTATCGATAATGTTCGTGGTGAAATCAATAAACGTCAATGGATTATATTCGATGGTGATGTTGATCCTGAATGGGTAGAGAATTTGAATAGTGTTCTAGATGATAATAAACTATTAACATTACCAAATGGTGAACGTTTATCATTACCATCAAATGTACGGATAATGTTTGAAGTACAAGATTTAAAATATGCAACATTAGCTACTGTATCACGTTGTGGTATGGTATGGTTTAGTGAGGATGTTCTATCAACTGAAATGATCTTTGAAAATTATATGATGAGATTGAAGAATATACCATTAGAAGAAGGTGAAGATGATAGTTTTACAAAGAAAACAACAACTACAACAACAACAGAAAATAAAGATGATTTATTATCACCAACATTACAAGTACAAGTTGATATTGCAAATATTCTACAATCACATCTATCACCAGATGGTTTAGTTGTACGTTGTTTAGAATATGCAATGGAACAAGAACATATTATGGATTTCACTCGATTACGAGCCTTAGGTTCTCTCTTTTCCATGTTGAATCAATGCGTTAGGTATTTTTAGTTGTTTTATTTTATTTTTTAATTAATTATTATTATTATAGGAATGTTCTACAATATAATCATTCCCATTCTGATTTCCCATTAACAACCGAACAATTAGAACGTTATTTACCCAAATGTTTAGTATATTCGTTATTATGGAGTTTTGCTGGTGATGCAAAATTAAAAGTACGTTCAGATTTGGGTGATTTTATCCGTTCGGTTACTACAATACCATTACCACCATCAAATAATATGCCAATTATCGATTATGAAGTCAATATAGAAGGTGAATGGTCACCTTGGTCAAATAAAGTACCACAAATTGAAGTTGAAACACATAAAGTCGCATCACCTGATATTGTAGTACCAACTTTAGATACTGTCCGACATGAATCTCTATTATACACTTGGTTAGCTGAACATAAACCTATCGGTATATTATTATTGTTATTATTGATTTATTATTAATTTGGGTTTTTTTCTAGTATTGTGTGGTCCACCTGGTTCGGGTAAAACTATGACTTTATTCTCGGCATTAAGAGCCTTACCTGATATGGAAGTAGTTGGTTTGAATTTCTCATCGGCAACAACACCGGAATTATTATTAAAAACTTTTGATCATTATTGTGAATATCGTAAAACACCAAATGGTGTTATTCTATCACCGGTACAATTAGGTAAATGGTTAGTATTATTTTGTGATGAAATTAATTTACCTGATATGGATAATTATGGTACACAACGTGTTATAATGTTTCTACGTCAAATTGTCGAACAAAAAGGTTTCTATCGTGCCTCCGATCAAACTTGGGTAACATTAGAACGTATACAATTCGTTGGTGCTTGTAATCCACCAACAGATCCAGGTCGTAAACCATTATCGCATCGTTTCTTACGTCATGTACCGGTAATTTATGTTGATTATCCTGGTGAAATATCATTAAAACAAATCTATGGAACATTTACACGTGCTATGTTACGTTTAACACCAGGTTTACGTGGTTATGCTGAACCATTAACAAATGCAATGGTTGAATTCTATTTATCATCACAAGATCGTTTCACACAAGATATGCAACCACATTATGTTTATTCACCACGTGAAATGACCCGTTGGGTACGTGGTATATGTGAAGCAATACGTCCATTAGATAATTTAGCTGTTGAAGGTTTAGTACGTTTATGGGCACATGAAGCGCTACGTTTATTCCAAGATCGTTTAGTTGATGATATTGAACGACGTTGGACTAATGAGAATATTGATGCTGTTGCATTAAAACATTTCCCATCGGCTAATTGTGAAAAAGCATTAGAACGTCCAATTTTATATAGTAATTGGTTATCGAAAGATTATATGCCAGTTGAACGTGAACAATTACGCGAATATGTTAAAGCAAGACTTAAAGTATTCTATGAAGAAGAATTAGATGTACCTTTAGTATTATTCGATGAAGTATTAGATCATGTATTACGAATTGATCGGATATTCCGTCAACCACAAGGACATTTATTATTAATTGGGGTATCTGGAGCTGGTAAAACTACCCTATCTAGATTCGTTGCATGGATGAATGGTTTATCAATATTCCAAATTAAAGTCCATAATAAATATACAGCAGAAGATTTCGATGAAGATCTACGTTCTGTATTGCGTCGTAGTGGTTGTAAAGATGAGAAAATTGCATTTATTTTAGATGAATCGAATATGTTAGATTCAAGTTTCTTGGAACGTATGAATACGTTGTTGGCAAATGGTGAAGTTCCTGGTTTATTTGAAGGAGATGAATATACAACATTGATGACACAATGTAAAGAAGGTGCCCAACGTGAAGGTTTAATGTTGGATTCTAGTGATGAATTATATAAATGGTTTACACAACAAGTTATGCGTAATTTACATGTTGTATTTACAATGAATCCATCAACGGATGGTTTGAAAGATCGTGCCGCAACATCACCGGCATTATTCAATCGTTGTGTATTGAATTGGTTTGGTGATTGGTCCGATAGTGCATTATTCCAAGTTGGTAAAGAATTCACTGATCGTTTAGATTTAGATAAACCATCATGGAAATCACCCGATTTCTTCCCAGCTTCATGTAATTTAATACCAGCACAACCGACACATCGTGATGCTGTTATCAATGCTTGTGTTTATGTACATCAAACATTACATAAAGCTAATGCACGTTTAATAAAACGCGGTAGTCGTACAATGGCAATAACACCACGACATTATCTTGATTTTATCCATCATTTTGTTAAATTATATCGAGAGAAACGTAGTGAATTAGAAGAACAACAATTACATTTAAATGTTGGTTTAAATAAAATTGCCGAAACTGTTGAACAAGTTGAAGAGATGCAAAAAAGTTTAGCTGTTAAATCACAAGAATTACAAGCAAAAAATGATGCGGCTAATGCTAAATTACGACAAATGTTCAAAGATCAACAAGAAGCCGAAAAGAAGAAAGTCCAAAGTCAAGAAATACAATTGCAATTAAGTGAACAAATCGTACATATTGAACAGAAACGTAAAGAAGTTATGGCCGATTTGGCGCAAGTTGAACCGGCTGTTATTGATGCCCAAAACGGTACGTATTGCTTTATTTTTGTTTTAGCTTATTTTTAATAAATTAAAAATTAGTAATATTAAGTTAATTAATAATAGCGGTAAAGTCAATCAAGAAACAGCACTTAGTTGAAGTGCGTTCTATGGCAAATCCGCCAACTAGTGTTAAAATGGCATTGGAATCTGTATGTTTATTATTACATGAAAACGCCAATGATTGGCGTTCAATTAGATCGGTTATAATGAGAGAGAATTTTATTGCAACAATTGTTAATTTCAACAGTGAGAATTTAACGTAAGATATCACCCAGATAAAAAATTATAATGTAACTTCTATTGAATGCCCTTAAGATTTTAGTTATGTAGGCTTTTTATTGTTTATTTTTATATCCTGTATTTTTTTTTATTATTTTTTTTTTGTTTTGTCTACACAGCTGTAAAATCAATTAAAAAACAACAATTGGTTGAAATCCGTACAATGGCAAATCCACCGGCTGTTGTAAAATTGGCATTAGAATCCATTTGCTTGTTACTTGGTGAGAATGCAAGCGATTGGAAATCTATACGTGCTGTCATCATGCGTGATAATTTCATCAATACAGTTGTCAACAATTTTAACACTGAAGATATTAGGTAATGCATGTTGTTGTAGGTTTTTCTTAGTTTTATTGCTTTGCAATTAGAATTAAATGTTGTCGATTTCCTCTATATTATAACGATTTTTAAGGGAAACATCGATGTGAAAATGCGTATGTATATTTAACCCACGCTTTCTCGTTCGTCTTTGGGGCATTTCTTGTTCTATCTAACGGTACTTTCCGTTTTTCAAAATGTTGCTAGAATTTTCAACTACAGACAAATGTTTTACAACATGTTTTTTTCTACAGTTTCTTATAGTTTCCCTAATAATTTGGTCAATATTGTATATTTTGCAATAATTCTTCTATTTTGAGATAACAAATTTGAAACGCTTCTCAAATCTTCTAGAAATTTCCCAATTGATTTGTTAGTTTTCCGGAAAATAAGGAAAACTTCCAAACCAGTAGATCCAACTGTTTTCTACAAATTTTATTTTACAGCATTGATCAAACTCTCGTTCGAAAGCTATTACAAAAGACAGATAAATAGAGATAATTTTCCTTCTTGAAAATTGAATTATCGTGGACAATTGTTTTCATCTATTAAAATTATTTTGCTTTAAAATACATGGAGTTGTGTAGGTAATTCTGATTAGTCTATTATTCTTGGGAAAAGATCTTGATTTTTCGAAAAAAATTAATGGAAATCTATATTTATTTATTATCAAGCGAACTTACACATTATAGAACTTGAATCTCGCAGCTCATTGGCAAGTTGGTCAAAAAAAAGCCCGTTGCGATTTTTGAAAACAAGTTAAGCACATCAAATGACTCAGAATGGTTCGAGGATTCTCCCCACGTAATTTTTTCCATTTTTGGCCATTGTAATCTAAAACTCAGGCAAAATATTTCTCTCTATTTCAGAAAAAAATGGCGAAAAACAAATAAAATCAATGTTGGAAGCATTCTTTAGTCATTCCGTATGTGTAACTCATTTTTTTAAATCGCAACATGGTCAAAAACGAGCACTTTTCGATCAAGTTTCAAATTAGCTACAAGGTTTAAATTTTGATAAAATGATATCCAGAGATCTTCCTATAAATCTTTAATCCTCAATCGCTCGTCAAATAATGGGAATTGGCATATAAACTACACCGTGTTTTACTTAAAAAAACGCTTAGTATTTGATGACTGATTTGGAAAATATTTTAAAGAATTATACGGAACCATCTGGAGATCATTTGAGCTAAATTTTAACCATGTAGCTGGTCGAAAAATTGATCAAAAATCCATCGTTTCTGTTGATGTTGACTTGCAAAAACGAGTTACACATAGAAAATGATTTAGAATGACTCAAAAATGCTTCTAATATTGATTTTATTCGTTTTTCTCCATTTTATTTTGAAACAAATAGGAATACGATGGAGAAAAATGAAAAAAAAATCTGTGGAGAGTATTCTTGAGTCATTTGACGTGTTTATTTCGGTTTCAAAAATCGCAGCCTTTTCTAAAACGAGCGTTTTTTGGCCAACTTCTAGATGAACTACGGGCTTCAAATTTTGACAAGATGATCTCCAAGGATTCTCATATAAATCCTTAAAATATTTTTCAAATCGCTCATCAAATAATAAGTGTTTCCATTAGAGTTAGAACTATACTTTTAAGTGATTAGCTGAAATCCCATTATGGAGAAAAACTTTTCCATTGCACATACTCGCGCTAGCTAAACAACCTTATTTGGTAATTCTGAGAAAAATAGGCTTGATTTCTTAAGCAATTGTTCTTCTGGAAATTAACACTTTTACAAAAATAACGGGATAATCATAAAGAGTACAAAATTATCTACACAACTGTATGTATTTTCAAGCAAAATCATCAATTTTATGATGTGAAAATGCCAGAAAAACAGCTTGTTTTTTTTCACGATAATTCAACCAACTTTTAAAATAGCAAAATATCCTCTCTATTACTCGATCTGCCTTTCTTTCAGTTTTCAAATGAGGCGTTGCTGTAAAATAAAAATTGTAGAAAAAGTTGTGTCTGTTGGTTTGAAAGTTTGCTGTATTTTCCAGAAAACCAGTCGGAAAATTTCTTGAGGATTTCAAAAGCTCTTTCAATTTGCTGTCTAGTAGTAGAATTATTGTAAAATAAACAAGAATAACCAAGTTATGAGGGAAAATATAAGAAATTGTAAGAAAATCGAAAAAAAAACCATGCTACAAGCTTGTTTTTCTGTAATTCAAAATTTTATCAATAGTCTGAGAAATGGATGCAACAAGAAATGCTCTTTTTAATAGCTCCAAAGTCGCGGGTTAAATATTTTGTCATTTCACATTGATGAGATATACTCTGGATTGTTGATAAAATATCAATTTTTTTTTATATCTTCCAGTGATGATGTTCGTGAAAAGATGAAAACACGTTATCTCAGCAATCCCGATTATAATTTCGAGAAAGTTAATCATGCCAGTAATGCCTGTGGTCCGTTAGTAAAATGGGCAATGGCACAAATCCAATATGCTGATATGTTAAAGAAAGTTGAACCGTTACGTGAAGAATTGAATTCATTAGAGAAACAAGCTGAAACAAATAAGAAACACGGTGAAGATATCAAGAATTTAATAAGTCAATTAGAACAAAGTATTGCATCATATAAAGAAGAATATGCATTATTAATAGCACAAGCACAAGCAATTAAAACTGATTTAGAGAATGTACAAGCAAAAGTTGATCGTTCTATTGCCTTATTAAAATCATTAGTAATAGAACGTGAACGTTGGGAGGCAACTAGTGAAACATTCCGTTCACAAATGTCGACAATTCTCGGTGATGTTCTATTATCAGCTGCCTTTATAGCATATGGTGGTTATTTCGATCAACATTATCGACAGAATCTATTCACAACATGGTGTCAACATTTAACACAAGCTACAATACAATACCGCCCGGATATCGCAAGAACTGAATATTTATCGAATCCTGATGAACGTTTACGTTGGGAAGCGAATGCTTTACCATCTGATGATTTATGTACAGAGAATGCGATTATGTTGAAACGTTTCAATCGTTATCCGTTAATAATCGATCCATCCGGACAAGCTACTGAATATATAATGAATGAATTTAAAGATCGCAAGATAACCAAAACTAGTTTCTTAGATGATTCATTTAGAAAGAATCTAGAATCAGCATTACGTTTTGGTAATCCATTATTAGTACAAGATGTTGAAAATTACGATCCAATCTTAAATCCTGTATTGAATCGTGAATTACGCCGTACAGGTGGTCGTGTATTAATCACATTAGGTGATCAAGATATCGATTTATCACCATCATTTGTTATATTCTTATCAACAAGAGATCCAACTGTTGAATTCCCACCAGATATCTGTTCGCGAGTAACATTTGTTAATTTTACTGTAACACGAAGTTCATTACAATCACAATGTTTAAATCAAGTATTGAAAGCTGAACGGCCGGATATCGATGCGAAACGTAGTGATTTATTCAAATTACAAGGTGAATTTCGTTTACGTTTACGTCAATTGGAGAAATCACTATTGCAAGCTTTGAATGATGCTAAAGGGAAAATTTTAGATGATGATAGTGTTATAACAACTTTGGAAACTTTAAAACGGGAAGCTGCCGAAATTGGACAGAAAGTTGAAGAGACTGATAAGGTTATCTCGGAAATTGATGCTGTATCGCAACAATATCTACCATTATCGCAAGCTTGTAGCAATACTTATTTCACAATGGATAGTTTAAATCAAATCCATTTCTTATATCAATACTCTTTACAAATGTTCTTAGATATGTTCAATAGTGTTTTGATGAGTAATCCACATTTAGATAATATTTCTGATTATCAAGCTCGTCTTAATATAATCACCAACGATTTATTTGCTGTATGTTACGAACGAGTTGCTAGAGGAATGTTGCATAATGATCGTTTAACTTTCGCAATATTATTGTGCCGTATTTATCTGAAAGGTGTACCGAATGAACAGAATTTAGATCAAGAATTCAATTTCTTCTTACGTGGTAAAGAAGGCGTCTTCAATATCGGATCTGGTCCGCTTTTAGATGGTTTAAATAGTGAACAACAAGAAGCAATGATGCGTCTATCACAACGTTTACCGGCATTCAAGAAACTACCGGAAAAAATTAAAGAAATGCCCGAATTTAGTGCATGGTTACAACAAAGTACACCAGAACAATGCGTACCGTGTTTATGGATAGAAGAACGCCAATTAAGTCCAATAGCAACAGCAATGTATCAATTATTAGTAATACAAGCATTCCGACCGGATCGGGTTATAGCAGCCGCTCATATATTCGTTACTAGTGTTATGGGTGAACATTTTATGGCACAAGCTGAAAAAGAATTAGATTTAGCTGAAGTTGTCGAGAAAGAATTACGTTCAAATGTACCAGCTTTATTGTGTTCGGTAACCGGTTTTGATGCTTCAAGTCGTGTTGATGATCTAGCAGCTGAATTAAATAAACAAATATCGAGTATTGCAATCGGTTCAGCTGAAGGTTTCAATCAAGCCGATCGTGCTATTAATATGGCTTGTAAAACTGGCCGTTGGGTTATGTTAAAGAATGTCCATTTAGCACCACAATGGTTAGTACAATTAGAGAAGAAATTACATTCATTACAACCCCATGCGAATTTCCGTCTATTTTTAACAATGGAAATCAATCCGAAATTACCGGTGAATTTATTAAGAGCCGGTCGAATATTTGTATTCGAACCACCACCGGGTATTAGAGCGAATTTGTTGAGAACTTTCAGTACAGTACCGGCGAGTCGTATGATGAAATCACCGAATGAACGTGCCCGTCTCTATTTCTTATTAGCATGGTTCCATGCAATCGTTCAAGAACGTTTACGTTATTCGCCATTAGGTTGGGCGAAATATTACGAATTTAACGAATCTGATTTGCGTGTAGCTTGCGATACTTTAGATACATGGATTGATACAACAGCAATGGGACGTACTAATCTACCACCAGAGAAAGTACCATGGGATGCTCTAGTTACATTATTATCGCAATCAATTTACGGTGGTAAAATCGATAATGATTTCGATCAACGTTTGTTGCATTCATTTTTAAACAAATTATTTACACCGAAGAGTTTCGAAGCAGATTTTGCTTTAGTTGCAAATATCGATAATGGTCCGAATGGTCATCGACATATAACAATGCCGGATGGTACCAGACGCGATCATTTCTTGAAATGGATTGAGAATCTATCGGATCGTCAAACACCAGCTTGGTTAGGACTACCGAATAATGCCGAAAAAGTCCTATTAACTAACCGTAGTACTGATTTAATTAGTAAATTATTAAAAATGCAACAATTAGAAGATGATGATGAATTGGCTTATAGTGCAGTTGATGATATTTCACCAACAGCTGATGTTGGACAGAAAATTGATGGTCGTCCATCATGGATGAAAACATTACATAATTCGGCAACAACATGGTTGAAATTATTACCAACAACATTACCAATATTGAAACGTACAGTTGAAAATATTAAAGATCCATTGTATCGTTATTTTGAACGTGAAGTTAATTCCGGTTCGAGATTATTACAGGATGTTATACATGATTTAAAAGATGTTGTATTGATTTGTCAAGGTGAAAAGAAACAAACTAATTATCATCGTACAATGTTGGCGGATTTAGTTCGCGGTATTTTACCGGTGAATTGGAGACGATATACGGTACCGAGAGGCTGTACAGTCATACAATGGATCACGGATTTCAGTCAACGGGTTAAACAATTACAACAAGTTTCGAAATTAGTTTCAACAGTCGGCGCTAAAGAGTTACAAGTAAGTAGTTCTAATTAACGTAAAAATATAATCCAATCATTTGTCCAGTGATTTGAAAAATATTTAAGGATTTATAGGAGATTCCCTAGAGGTCATTTTACCAAATTTTGAACCTTGGAGATTGTCAAAAAACGCTCATTTCTGACCATGTGGCAATTTTCAAAAATGGATTACCAAATGACTCAGGATGACTGAAGATTCCCAACATTGATTTTATTCTGGAACGGGTTGAAATATTTTGCATTTACTCTAGAATGCAGTGGAGAAAAATGGATTTTTATGGGGAACATCCTTGAGTCATTCTGAGTCATTTGACTCCTTTTCAAAAATCGCAGTGTTTAAAACGTGCGTTTTTTCACCAACTTACCGATGAGCTACAAGGTTCAAATTATGATAAAATGATCTCCAAGGGCTCTGTTATAAATCTTTAGAATTTTTTTCAAATCGCTTGTCAAATCATAGAAAAACTATACAGAGTGAGCCAAGTGNCCGGGGGTTGATAGAACAACGAAAATATTTTCCAGATGTAGTTCAGGTGGAAAAACAGGTGCATACCAAAATTCAGAAACTTTCATCAATTAGAACTCTTTAAACGTCTAATAGGCCAACCACTTGGCTCATTCTGTATACTTTTAAGTGAAAAATCCTGTATCTATTAATGTTTCAAACGGAATTAAAAGGAGCTGTTTAAGGAGTAAGGAATGATCATTTCCATTTTGGAAAATTTTGATTAATTTCTGAATTATAGTAGAAAATTTGAAATTTCTTACAATTTTCTACATTTTCCGTCGTAATTTAGACAATATTGTTTATTCTGCAATAAAATTACACACTTTGATAGAAAATTGATAGCGCTTCTCAAATCTGTGGGAAATTTTCCAATACTCCTGTTAGTTTTCAAGAAAATTGATTTAAAAAAAAGTTGAAAACATTGATTCGCTCTAATTCCTACAGTTTGAAAGATAAATAATTGCACAATATTTCGTTCAAAAGCTTATACAAAAAGGGGGTGCATGACAGAAAGGAAAATTCCGAATTTGGAAAATTAGAAAAGTTGCACAAAATTTTTCCAAAAAGTACCAGTATATTTGGATATTTTCACATATTAATCCTCATTATTTTGTAATTAAACCTACAATTTATAGAGAATTTCATTAACTTTCCGAAAATTGTCACGTTCATCGGAAAATTCGTTCGAAAGGCGAAATCTTTTGACGTACTTAGATTGTGTAGTGGCAAAATGCGTTCTTTGTTAAGTGGTATGAACTCGAGTACTCAAAGTTGCGAAGTTTCTATTGCGTTTTAGGCGAATTTTCCAATAATTTCCCAACAAACACGCTAATTTTCAGGAAATTAATAAAATTTTCTATAAATTGTTGTTTTGATGCTAACTAATCATGTTTAATTAGTGGAAATAACACCCGAATCTACAATTCGTCATCTTTCAAATCGTGAAAATGAGGAGTCATAAATGTTTTCCACTTGGAAAATTCCTTATATAAATCTTTTTAATTTTCTGTGAAAATGTGTAGTTTCGTTGCAGAATAATTAAAATTGCTCAATTTATGAAAGAAAATTATAAGAAATTACAACAAAAAGTGCTCTAACTCAAAAATTCATCAAAATTTCCCCAAACGAAAACGGTCTGCTCCCTGAAATGCATTTTCTGATTCCGTTCGAATCATTGAAATCCGTTAAAAAACCAATTAGATATCAAATTATGAATATTGGCCGAATCAACGGTGTACTGTGGGCTACTAAATTGATGTTTTTAATGTAAATTCTAGGGTTTTCCGGTTTGGCTGGGCGGTTTACTCAATCCCGAAGCCTACATAACGGCAACTAGACAATGTGTGGCGCAAGCTAACAGTTGGTCATTAGAAGAATTACACTTGGAAGTTACAATAACTGATACGAATGATAAATCATCAATTCCCCACGATTGTTTCGCTGTCACTGGTATCAAACTACAAGGGGCCCAATGTCGCAATAATCAACTGTTGCTAACATCGAGCATTATGATGGAATTACCGATAACTCTACTGCGTTGGATTCGTATAACTGGCGATGAAAAACAATCAACTAGTAAATTATCATTACCGATCTATTTAAATTCAACACGTACTGAATTGTTGTATACTGTCGATTTGAATATTGCACCAGGTCAAGACCCGCATAGTTTCTACGAGCGTGGTGTTGCTTTGCTTACTTCCACTGCACTTAATTAGAAATATTGTTATTCTTAAATATTTATTTTCCTTTATTTAATGCTTCGATAGGTATGCTAACATTTCAATTATTAATAAATTAAAAAATAATAAAATAAATTAATTTGCGACATTGTTTTTTTCAAATAATTGTAACCAAAAAAATATCACAAAATTCACATCAATCACAATTGTCGAAACGAGAAAATCTATAAAATAAATTAGGAATTCTAATCATGGAAATTCTGACTACAATACAATTTAAGCTTTGATTGAGATGCACACTTATTATGTATGTTTAGGTAATATAATGGTAATCAAATGTATCACAATATGAATTGAATATAAACGTAAAGAAGCCGCTCTTTTATACGAGATGGTTACACTTTAAAGAAGCTCATTAGCCACAACAAATATCAATGAATAAAAAATACTGATGATAAATGCAATTTATGATAATTCTGGTAATTCCTCGACTACTGGTAATGGATCACGCCAATATGTGAATTGTGAATAATCATTAGACTGCTCGATAACAGCTGGAAATAATTGATCCACATAATCTGTCATGTTTGTATAACTGTAAAAGAAAAAAAAATTAATTAATAATCAATCAAATTAAAACAAACAGTTAGTTTTGTTAATTGGTTAGTAACACTTCAAAATTACAGTTATTTTGACGATAATATAAAATGAAAATAACTCGTTAGAAAACGCGAGCATTCTGTTCGCTTACCGTGAACAAAACCTTAATGATGATTGTCGGAATTGCTGATAAGCTCCAAACTTGGATCTGATTTAATCTAAATACAAAAACGAATTAAACCCGCCCCAACCCTAATTGAATACTATCAGTTAACAAATACAATAAACTATCAATGATCACAATCGATTGTCTAGTAATGAAATTAATCGAATTCTATTGGCTATCAGTATCACTAAAATCAGAGTCAATTTCGTCAACATCATCGTCATTATAATCATAATCATAATCACTCTGTGAAATTTTATGTAAAATAGGTGGGAATACATCATTAACCACTAAAGATTGGCCTGAATAACTAAAATTAAAACAGAAAAAAACCACCCCTTTTTACTGTTTGTTCCAAATAAAGCGTAAATATTCGAAAGTGTGCACCCTTCCAAATATTTGCACCGATTAACAAAATTAAATTTACTTACGTTGATTGGAAAGTTTGCGTTAATTCATGCTTCAATTCACCCTTAGGATTGATTGTAAAAATTCTCATAATCGGAATACCGACAGCTCTATACGCCCAAACATCCTATTAATTAAATTAAATTAGCATTTTTTTTTTGTAATTTAATAAATAACTAACATTAATACGGTTACCGTAACCAGCATAAAAGGGTTCTGAATCCGGTGGGAATAACGCTTTAATATCACTCATACAAGAGATTTTGAATTGTTCCGGTTTCTTCTCAATAACTTCCCGATGGAAAGCTGTTATCAATGATGTTGGATTTAATAAAATCGGTCCATCGGGCATTGTTAAATCACCTTGTTTGATTGATTTTAAATAATCACGTGTTATACGTGCTTGGCCGATAGCACGAGCACTTAAATATAATAATTTATAACCGTTATCTTTGATCTTGTTGAATAATTGAGCAACACCAGATTGTGCCCAATCTTTACCCATAATTGGCAAAATATGACCCAGAACATCGGACCTAATAATTGAGTTGATTAACAAAAAATTGATAATAATTTATAATTACTTTGTTATAGTTCCATCAATATCTGAAATTACGATTTTATCATCCCATTTCCATTTATAAAGATGACAAGTACAACGTGTTGTGCCTTGATAAGCGGTTGTAACGCTAAATGCCACTTCGTTCATACCATTACGCAGATTTAATGAAGCCTAAAATTTAGAAATTAATACAAAATTCGATTAAAATTCGTAAATTAATACAATTTGTTTGGAACTGAGTCGTAGAGTTTTCTTGTATTTATCGGAAATTGGTGAACTTGGAACAACAACAGTACAGTCTTTATCATCGGTGATTTTCTCAATTTCATTCAATTGTTCTTCCGGTATTTCTATACTTGTTTCCTTATCGATATTATCTTTCGTTGATTTCGGTAGATCTACAATCGGTGTTTGTTCACGGGATGAAGTTTTGGAACGTCGCCAACTCCACCAAGAACGACTTTCTTGTTGTTTCTGTTGTTGTTGTTGCTGTTTTGGTGGCATATACATGTTACATAATTGATCAATTGAACTCTACAATTTTAATTATAATTACAATTATAATAATTGATAGAAATTTTATAATTACTTGTAATAATGGGCGATTAAAAATCATAAAACTAGAAATAATCGGTCCTGCTACTTTCCAATTGTAATATTTACCGCGTATTCCAACAACTAAATTCGGATTATCCAATAATGCTGGATTGTTACAAAAATCACTAAATGTAATTAGATGTTCATTGAAACGTTGCATATCCGGTTCTGAATCCCAACCACATAATGAGATCGAAATATCGCTAATATAATTACGAGATCTATCCGAAAGAAACTAATTAATTTTATGAAATTGATAGGCAAATTGTAATTTTACCCTTTTATGTGCTCTTCAAAATCCGAATCGATCGATTTACAACCTTCAGCACTATTCGGGCTTTGCGCCAATGATGTTCCATTTCCTGATTCATAATCCATGTCGGCATCTAAATTATTTTGTATTATGACACTTAATTACAAAAATAAAAAAAATAAAGAAATTCAAGCACTAATTACGTTAAATTAAAGCAAAAATTCAACACATTACAACAATAACAAAAAAATTACCTTGATTTTTATCGTTAATTTTCGAAAAATATAAACTCGCAACTTCCGGATCCATTGAATGTAAATCCGATAGATAAATCCCATCATTTTGATGACTTTTCTTCATAAATGAAAACATATTACTAATCATCGATTTATCTTGTTGTGGTTGTTGTAAAGGTTGTTCTTCTTGTTTAATTTGTAAAATTTCATTAGTTGTAGTTGTTGTAATTGTTGTTGATGGTGGTGTTGTTGTTATTGTTGGTGAATTTGTTGGAAAACCACCCCATTCCCAACTTTGACTTGTATTCTCATTATTATTACCTTTACGATTCTTCATTTCAAATTCACTATCAGATTGGACAGATTCAATTTCAATTGGTGAATTGATTCTTGGATCATTTAAATTATTTGTTGTTAATTCTGTATCACTAAAAAAATGGAAATCTGGATCGATTATTTTACGTGTTGATGATGATGATGATAAACTCTCACTAGGTTTACCGTCATTAATCCTGTAATTGTTTTAATTATAATTTTATAATCAATAAAATCGAGAAAAAATACTTTATCTCCTTCAATTCTGGTTCAGATGAATTACTTTCAATTGAACTTGGATCTGTTGCTGTAGTTGTTGAATCATTCTGTTGCTGTTGTTGTTGTTGTTGTGTTGTTGATGGCGATAATTCGGCAATATTAGTTGTCATTTGGTTACTAGAACTCTTCCTTGAAGCATTCTTCCTTTTAGTTTTCCTACGTTTCTTTTTACTATTCCGACTCTCAGTACTACTAACTGATTCTTCCATTTTATTATTAGTTTTATTGTTAATATTGACTGTCTTATCAGATTTATCATCTAAACTATCCATCTGGAATATCGTTTCATTGCCATCATTCTCATCGAAATTCACTTTATTTCCTTGTATTGTTAACGAAATATCTTCAGTAGAATTCTCACCTATACCGATATTGCCTAAACCAATTTGTCGTTTAATAAAATCACGTTCACGATTTTTCGTACATGAAATATTCTCAATATCGCCAGTATTACGACGTTTTGTATAATCATTGACTTGATTTTCTAGATCGTTCGTTTCTTGTCTTAAATCGAAACTACGACGACGACCCTATTTATTAAAAAAAAATTATAAATTTGATAAACGGAAATATTTTAGAAAATTACTTGCGATGTGAAAATATTCTCAAATTCGGATACAGGAATTGGTGAAGTTGCCAAATGTTCAGGTAATTCATGTTCATCATCTTCTAATTCTTCAACGAAAAATGCCTCACCACTCTCACCTAATTTCATATGAATATCCACCGGTTCTCCATTAATTTCAATATCGACCTTTAATTTTATTGATAAAATAGATAAAAATTATAATTTGGTAACTTACAACTTTCTCACGACTTCTAAGCACGCCTAATTTACCGAAACGTACATGAAATGGTGAACAATTAAAGTTACCATCCGGTTGTTCGACAACAATCACATCAATAGCACCAGTCAATGTAGCTGTATTGATTTCATTATAAAACTCTTTAAAATTCGAGAAGAACTTCCCAATATAGTTCATAGACATTTTGACTAGATTTTAATTGAAACTAGCACCTCAATCTGTTGTTCTATCGAATTCTAGTCACGCATCTTTTTCAAATTTCAATCGAAAATTTATCACTTAAACTTTGCAACTATCAATTTTAAAATAATACTAGAGTAGTGTTTAAACAATTGTTGCTCACTAGTGAATGAATACTAAAGCCAGGAGAAATTATTTTTATATTAAACCACTTATCGTTTATTATTATTCCTCGTAATGGTGTCCAATAATTAAAACAACAAAACAATTTGATGCGCGCAATTACTCTATTTTTTTATTATCTATAACAAAAACACAATAATAAATTGTTATTTAATAAAATTGCAAATCATATTTGTGACATTGAAAATTAAATTGTAGGTCGAAGGGTATGCAATTTGAAAAAACACGTTTATCAAAATTTGACGCAAATTATTTAACATAACATTAAGACCGATAGACACACAATTCTAGTTTGAATACAAATTTCTCAATTTTATAGATGGAAACAAAAAAAACTTGAACAAAATCCAAGAAACTATAGACAATTATTACGCAAATATCCTTAAATGAAGTGGAAATTTTCGTGTTAGACCTGTAACGTTTCTATAATTTGATTGTTGATCAATCGATTCGTAGATTTTGAAATCAAAACAAATTCGAATAATTGTAATTGAATTTTGTACGTGGGAATTTGCAAAAATATTCAAACGGGCATTAATAAAAACAATAACAACCTTGACTGGCTCTATCATTAAATTAAACGTATTTAAAGTGAATAATAACAAATAAATTGTTTACTTTCACTGGTTCAAGCTGCAATTCTATATAATTAATGGATCTTTACTCGATAAAAATCTATTAAGTAATCTGGTTACATAATCGTGTCGACATTAATTTCGTCCAAATTGGTTCCCTATCGGAAAACCAACTAAAATCGTGTTAAAAAATCGGAAAATAATGTGAAGATCAAGTCAAAGACCCCAAACAACAAAGAAACAAGCCCCAATTTATAACAAATTAACCGACTAACAATACAATTATTGACAAAAAATGAAAAAAAAAAACAATATTTATGCTATTCACGCAACTTTCTTATTAATTAGAATAATTATAATGAAAATCATCTCTAATTACTTTATAAATAAAGTTTGAAAATTGAATAAACTTCGTTAACTTTCTCGAATTCGTTATTGTTCGTTATTTGAGAAGACGAAAAATAAATTGAAAGTGTTCTAGTTAGGAGCCTCACGTGATTAAAAATCGTTAAAATTGTAGAATTGAGGAAATTGAATTTTATTTTTGGACTGACGAAAAGTCGGTCAACGATCACACCATAATTTAACGTAAATCGTACGATTATATCGTACGATAATAGTCATACGATTAAGACGTCGATTTTCTATTTGTATGACGTCATAACAATTTTTTTAATCAAATAAAAGACGTTGAAATCGGATTGGCTCGAATATTATGACCCCATATAAACTATACACGTGTATCTCCAATATTCTCTCTCAACAATTCGAATAAATGACGAAAATAACTGCGTTTTGTTTAAAATTGGAGGTGTGTTCGTGTTTTTTTATCATAATTTGGATCGTAGAAGGCAAATTGTAAACAATTCAAGGCTTCAAAGAAAATAACGAAAGGCTCGATTGAAGATGTTTTGATTTTTGAAACCGTAGTGGTTTTGCGGTTTATAAAGAATAACAGATTTGTAATCAATACGATGATAATAATAATTAAATTATCGTATTATCGCGTATTTGATAATATTCTATTATAAATAAATAGATAAATAAATAAACAGAATATTGGCATTTTTTCAAATACGTGTGACTACAATCAACAAGGTCAAAATAAATTAACAATTTCAAATTTTTGAATAATTAACGTATTTCTAACTAAATTAACGTAATTTCACAAATATAAAAAAATTATCGAACTATATTGATTTATTCTAAACTAAAACACTATTAATTTGAGTAGTTGAATTTTTTATTATTGTCTTGAGAATAAACAGTTGGCACTCAAAATTTTTGGCAGTAAAATTGGGCATTTCTCTAATTTATCTAGAATATGAAGAAAAAATAAATGTACATTGAACTAGACTAATTGCGCCCCCATTTGGCCTTTTAATGAGGTGTTGAGAGAAAATTTTAAAATTTTATGTAAATAGAAAACTAGCCCTTTTATTATGAGGCAATTTAAAAGCAAAATACATCGTTTTTTTGTAATATGAATCGTTTCCTATCCTAGTATAAGCAAATATTTCCGCTTATCAACAAATAAACTCTTTGTCTATTTATCTGAAAGTTTTTGTATAAAAAATGCCTTATTTCCGCAATTATATACGTACGTTGTACTCCTAATAAGTGTATTTTTAATGGACAATTAACTAACTCCTAATAAAGACAATTAGTAATACAAAAGTCCAATAAATCGAAATTTCACAAGGGGCATAAAATTATCAATTACTGTAATTGTTCTAATGAAAATCTTGTCGAGAACAAAGGCTTTTCATCAAAATGACTCATTTTTAATTCCACACCAACAACACAAAAAATATTCAAAGGTTAATTACACCACTCTATCTTGGATAAAACGAGAATTTAACTTTTATTTTACGATAAAACTGATAAAACTGTCAGGAAATCAAACAAATCAATGATCAATTGATACAAGTACACTTGTTTTTACAACAACAAAAGATAAATTTAATTAAAAGAAATTTACACTGTTTAACAATTATTGATTATTATAGGGGTGGTGGTGTGGTTTTTCCACCCCTTTATCAAATTTCTATTGTTTCATATATCAATATATACAAATTTTGATTTATTTATAGGGAAATAAACAACGAAACGTACCTTTTTATTGAGATTTATGTAATTTTATCAATTTATTTAAACAACTTTCCAAATTCCATGAAAAATCAACCTTATCACTTCGTTCAACAAAAAACAACTGACCAATAAGATTCATCGCAGTAAACTGTAGTAGTTCAAATCAATCTGTCAAATAACCAAATTGCGCTAATTGTAGCTCACAATCATTTATAATTAAACGATAATAGATATTTTTAGTAAAATTCATAAGTTTTTGAGAATTCGGCAAATTGTAAAATACTAACAATAAATTAAAACATTATGTTGATTAAAATAAAAAATCCATCGATATATTAAATCTAGCAGGCTGAGTAGTTCAAATTTTATAACAGAAAAACAAATTGTCAACTAATTTTAGCGCATTTAATAAAATTGTGATAAATTTACAATAATTTTAAATTATTGAATGATTAATTTCTAATTAAATTCGCTTGAATTTAGGCCGATAAAGTTGTAAAATCTATTCGTTTGAAATTTGAATACGCCACTGTTTGACACCTGTCATTTGCTGCCAACTTAAGAGTGTAAATATCACCAGTGTCATTCATTTGATTAAGTGCTGTTGCACTTGTTGTTAGGTGCAATTTTTGGAAATTTGAATCTTCTTAGAATTACAGTAATTAAAATATGCATATAATTGAATTAAATAGACTGAATATACGAGAGAAATTAAAATGAATTCAACAATAGAGGAACAATTAACAATTACAACAACAATAACAACAAATAGTGGATTGCATTGCAGTAAAGATGCACTTACGGATATGTTCGGTTGGTTTCTTCAAGTTCTACTAGCTTGTCTCGCATTCACGTGCCTTATAGGTAAAGATATCGATTTATTAACCAAAATTTAATGAATTTGAATTGTTTAATTTGTATAGCGAAACGGTTTTGTGAGCCACGAACCCGTCGAAGGTCCTGGTTGATTTGGTTCTACGATACCTCGAAACAAGGAATGGGTGCGATGGCAATACATTTAACCAATGTCTGGCTAGCTGGACAATACACTGGAGATCCATGCACCTGGTAGATTCCAATTTATATTTATTAAATAAAAAAATAGCATTAAATTCTGTTCGATTTTAGGTATTTGATCAATTTCCTATTAGATTCATCATTAGGCTTATTGATAATCTTCATAGGGATTAGATTGTGCCAATATTTATCGAGACGTAAAGGTTGGGAGGCTATCAATTTTGGTGAATACGGTATGATAAAATATTTAAATTACGTCGTTTAATTGATTTGTGTATAATTTTATTGTTTTATTGCAGGAAAACCGCCTTCTTATTATGCATGGTTGACTCAATGTTTCCTTTACGTTGCCTTAATGGCTATTGTTAAAATATCGATAACGTTGTTTATGCAATTAGATTTTTGGGAGAATGTTAAAGATTTCATCTTATCACCGTTTGATAATCCGAAAGTTGAATTGGCTTTCGTTATGTTGATAATACCGTTCTTTGTTAATGTAAGTTGGATTTACAATTTCTAAATCGATTTTTAGAGTCGTTCTTATAGAAAAGTCTATTATTTGATGAGCGATTTGAGAAATATTTTAGAAATTTATAGGAGGGTCCTTGGAGATTATTTTGTCAAAATTTGAACACTGTAGCTCATCGGAAAGTTGGTTAAAAAATTTGTTTTAGGAAATGTGAATTTTGAAACTGACTCAATACAGGCCCGGACTGGATACAGTAGATAAGCGGGGGTTTCCGCCGTTTTTATGGTTTTTCTCATAACTTAACCAATGTTGTTAATTTTTCAATGATTCGCACTTTTCACAATATTCAAAAAATCCAGTTGGTTTTCTAAGAAATTGCGCAATATTTAAATGCCTGTATTACACATTTTTTTCGATTTTGTGCCTAAACGATGTTAGTATTTAATAATCGATAATTTGCTTATTTTCGTGAATATTGCAATGAGTAGAATAACATTAGAAAGATCATTTCATCGAGCTTTCGAACAAGTTTTTTGTTTTGGAAAATTTCGTTTGAATTTGAATTTATAAACGTAAATTTAGAAATATGTTTTTCTTCTACATTTTCACACAGTTTTCTATATTTTTGGTAATAATTTAGCCAATATTATAGATTTACGAATAATTTTTGCAAAATTTATAGTAAATGGAAAATGCTTTCCAAATCTATGAAATTTTCCCATTGGCTTGCTAGTTTTCCCGGAAATTGTCAAAAATTGAAGGACTTGTATCACTTTTTTCAATTTAATGTCACTGTTCTAATGAATAGAACGGCATTAGAAAGAACCTTTCAAGGTGCATTAGAACAAGTGTTTTGCTTTGGAAAATTTCGCTTGAATTNTGCCAATAATCGATTATTTGCTTATTTTTGTAAGTATTGCAATGAATAGAATAGCATTAGAACAAATTTTTCGTGTTGGAAAATTTCACTTGAATTTGGATTTATAGACGAAAATCTGGAAGGATGATTTTCTCCTATATTTTAGCCGATAATTAGCTAATTTTATAAATTTACGTATGAACATAGAAAATGGAAAGCGTTTTCTAAATGTCTAAGAAACTTTCCAATCGGTTTGCTAGTTTTCGGGGAAATTTCCGAAAATGAAGGATCTATGTTACACTTTTTTTCGGTTAAGTATCGAAACAATGCTTATATTTCATAGGCGCTTGTTTTTGGAGCATCGGAAAGGGGATTTTAAAGAACATCCGCAAGGTTTTTTGTTTCGGAAAATGGAAATCTTTCTAATTCCGTTCCGATTATTGGAAATTAGCATTTGTCGCACGCCACATCGATGAATATCAAGCGCCAGTATTTGAATCTCCACCGGCGCCAAAATGGTCCATTCCGGCACTGGTTAGATGTGTCAAATGACTTGAGGATGTTTTCCAGATATTTTTGTTCAATTTTCCTTCATTGCAATCAAAAATCAATGATAGTGAGAGTTTCTTAGATATTTTGTGCGTGACTCATTTTTTACAAGAGCAACATCGTCAGAAATGACCGTTTTTTGCTCAACTGATCTACAGGAGTTTCTCTATAAATCGTTAAAATATTTTCCAAATCAGTCTTCAAATACTAGCGGTTTCTATAAGAACTAGGAGTTACCGATAAGGCAATTTAAATAGAAATAATATAAAATATCCGAGGCCTTGTGTATTTATTTAAAATGCCTTACAAATCGAATTCTTTTACTATTTAAAATAATTATAAAAATACTGCTTTAGGTATGAATTCTCTACGCTTTCTCTCTTTAATTTTGTTACTTTCAGACCTAATTCGACTCGTCATCAATAAATTAATTTACTCAATTTTCTATTTTTTTAGATGTTAATGTTTTGGGTGACCGATAATTTCTTGATGTATAAAGACCGACACGATAATCACAATGAGAGTACATTAATCAATCGTGCCAAAATCAAATATCGTTCATTACGCAAGAAAACAATACAATTGAAGAAGAATCGTCAAAATTCAGAAAGTGATATTCTCTTATCAGCCGATGATGAATTACTCGACAGTGAAATTGTACCAATCAATCGACAAACTTTAGTGGCCTAAATTAATATCGAATACAATAGAAATATGTAAGACTTAAACTTAGATTATGATATTATTATCGCCGTTAATTAGATTTAATTGGTGCCTTATCAAAACCAATTGTTGAATTGTGCCAACAATATATACTAGAACAACAAAATTGTACAATAATATAAAAATCTAATAACGGTGATAAGATCTTTGATAAATCTGATAATGACAAGCAATTTGTGATTGATCGATTTGACTATTGTTTGTTATATTTTATATTAGGAGTCAAGCCGGTTCAGTCTTTATAGATTAAGTATACAGTGTCCAATCTAAACGGTCCTTATTCTTAGAAGAATATTTGGAGGATTTCTCTTTATTCACCTACAATAAGGTTGGATTAAAGCGCTTTTTCGCCAATTTTCTAATAAGCTACGAAGTTCTAATATTCGCTAGAGACTACCCTACAAATCAGCAATTTACAAGAATTAGGGCTGTTTAGATGCAACATTGTACTGTAAAAATTACCGTCCATTAATTGAAGGACACCAATATTCCCATTTTATTTGTGATTAAACTATGGAGCAATTGTTATAGTCGATTTAGTTGAGAAAAATCAGCATTACCGAGCGAAGCCAAATATTTTGTTTTATTATTTTCTATCTCTAAATATAAATTAGAATCGTTATATTAGAATAAAGTGATATTTTGGTATTTAGATTTTTCTAGATAGATTCCCAGCGTCCTTGGTTTTCTCTCGATAAGATCATTAATTATACGTTAAATTGATTTATTTATTTGTATATAAATACATACATTTAATATTTACAACATAAAAACAGATAACACTAATTAGATTTGTTACTAACAAGTAAAAATAGAAGAGATTAAACTATTTGGTTTCTATATGTAAAAATCAGTTTACAAAAAATGACTTAGCAAATTTGTATGAATTAATTCCTTTTATTAACAAATTGTACCTTTGGTTCCGGTGTTGCTTAACAAAACAGAGACATTGAAAGATTAATCAGCGTTCCAAAATTATATTAAAATACCAAAAAAACTATAATAAATTATCCATATGTACAAGATTTGATCAGCACATCTCGATCCTCATTTCGGCTGATTATTATAATCAACATAGACTCGCACCACTTCCCCGGAATATTTCCGTTGCGACGGCATAAAATAGAAATCCGGTTGTTGCATATCGTGCGATTGTTGGTGGTGCCGGGGCCGATCGTATGCACTTCTCGGTAGAGAAAACGTGCTCCGTTCTAGATTACCGGGATAGCCGTTGCCACCGCCACCGATACCGTTGGTATCGCGCGGCCGTTGTAGCGATCTAGTATTGCCGTAATGCGATTGATTTTGTTGCGCTGGAACATTCGGTGGCCGACTCTGCGGCCGCTGGATACGGTGGCTGCTCTTCGGCGGCGGCAAAGTTTCGCTACGTCCTTTACCATTATTACCATTAACTTGGTGTTTTTTATCGTCGTCGTAAGCGTCAAAGGCGTAATTCGTGTTGGCTGCTGAGTAATCTTTCCATGCTGAATTTGGTATCAAATGGTCCTGAAATGGAAGTTTTCGATGAAAAATTTGGGAATTATCGGTGGAATTGTGGGGCAGAGGGAATTTGTAACACACTACCTTCTACCATGGTGCGCTAACTGTAGAGCGTGCTTGTATTTTATTTTTTTTATTATTGTTTTAAATGTAATCAATGGAAAACTCACCCCACTAGGCAGTGACCGGGTTTGATTGTTGTTTGTTTTTTTACCAATGCCTAGAATGATCGACGGTGGTCGTAGCCCAGTGGGGCATAATTTCGCGACCTTGATAGTGTCCCTGGTAATATATGGGATCGAGCTGCACACTGTATACCCTCTACCAGAAAGCATTTTCATGAATCAATAAAAATGATTTAAGAGAAATTTCAATTATAATAATCACAATCATTAGTTAAGCTAATTGAAAATTAATCATAGAATGAAGTTTGTGGTTTAGAAATACTGAATAAACTTAGAAAAATTTCCAAAGTATTTTCTCAATAATTGATCTATCTGTGTACTTATATGGAACCCCTTTTGTTTGAAGCAGCAAGCATTTAACATAAACGTCAAGTATAAACCTACTTGCCCTCTTTGGGGAGCTCACAGTGATGTTACCTTATGACTTGACGATCGTTTCTTTGCCGTTTTATAAATCGTACAACTGGCTTGAACTATAGCCACTAATATTAAAGCAGCTATACATCCCAAAACGATATACAATTTTGCTTCCGGTAGATTAAAGAAATTGCCGTCTGCCGTTGACGAAGCATCCGGTATTAAATTTGAAGTAACTAAAAGAATAACAATAATAAAAATTATTATTTAAAACCACAATAACTCACTACTCTGTGGCTCGAATACCAAATAACTCGGATCAACCTTCAAATTACCCACTTTACCCGCACTGACAGTTTCTTGGATAATTTTATGGACGTGTTCATCGTTCGATTCCAGACTATCAGATAAAGAACGCCCCTTTTCAGCTAACATTTTATCCAATTGCAAATTCACATTAGCTACCAAATCATTACCCTCTCTACAATTAGAATTTATAACTAAAAAAACAACAGTTTCAACAACTTACTCTTTAAGATTTTCCACGACAATTCGACGATATCCTGGAATTTTACTGAAGACCGGTTTTAAATTATCACTAATCGAATTAGAGAGGTCCTCATAGGCTAAAGATCCGGCTTTTGGTGGTTGGAAGTTTTCGCCTAAATCGACAATTTTTATGGCGATATTATAGCCCAAACCGGGACTTTCAGTTGTCGTTACGATATCCGAATCTTCTAAAATTCCAATAAAAACGACAATAATTTGATTATTTTGTAATCTAGAAAACTAACCACTGCCGCATTCGTCGATACAAATACGTTCCGGTGAGACGATTGGTACGATTTCGTGTTTCCGGATTTTCTTGTTGACACTATTGAAGATACCGCCACGAATCGGGTACATCATAAACAGACATTTGTCATTAGTGAAGGATAAATCCTGGAAATTCGTTCAATATTTTTAGCAATTCTTTTGTAATGCAAAATAATTTACTTTAAGATCTTTCGATATTCGTTTTCTCATAAAAGAAAGCGTCGTTACGCCATCAACTGTTCTTGCGGACGTATTGAAAATATCTTGGGAACTATCCAAAAATGGTTGATTATAACCGGAAATCCAGGTGTCCATCAAAAATGGTCTACCGGTCTTATCGACCCAGCCCAGAATTGCATCAGTTTGGCTCTACAACGACCAAAATAGTTAAGAAAATTTTCACGCTATTCTCCAAGAAGTCCAAAAAGTGGAAACTTTGACGAACGATTTTCCGTTCATTTTTTTAATGAAAATTCATGTTTTTTGCTTATTCGAAAGATCATTCCAAGCTCTATAAGAGAGGTTTTATAGTTTTGGAAAATGTGGAAATTTTGAGTTATAGATGAAAATATAGAGCAAGTTTTCTTAATTTTTTCCCCATCAGGTTATATCAATTTGTTCGTCTTAAATGTGGGGTTTAAGCGATAACAAATTGAGAGATTTCCAAATGTGCAAGAAATTTTCCGATCAACTGGTCGTTTTCCAGAAAATTAACGAAAATGTTTGAAAATTCGGGGAAAACCATGGGGAAACTCGTCGGCCATTTTTAGCTATTAAACATAATTATCTTGAACTAGGTTTAATTTAATAAACGAAAAAGCCTACTTTCCTCGCAATTTTCTCATGAAAATAAGCAACATTTTCACATTCCAATTGGATATGTTTGAAGCCGATAGTATCACCTATAAACTGAAGAAAATCTGGTGGAAAACAGTTACGCTTAACGGGTGAAAATGTCCAATGAATTTCCCCATAATTTTGCCCGAGTTTTCAAAAATTCGATATTTGTGCAATAAAATTTTTGCCATTTTTCTTAATTTTCCGGAAAACTACCAGACCCAGTGAAAAATTTCTTACATATGGGAAAGCTCTTTTAATTTGCTATTTACCAAACACCATATCGTTGGCAAACAAATTGATATAAGCTGAATTATGCGGGAATTTTTTTTAAAACACATGCTTCAAAATTTTCATCTACCCTCTTTCACTTCTGATTATGTCTTGTGGCAACTACCATTTTTTGGCGAGCAATTTGTATTTTAAGGTTTTATAGAAGGGTCTCTGGAGATCATTTTATTAAAATTTGGGCCCTGTACTCATTTGAAAGTTGGGAAAAAAAATGTGAGTTTCTGACCAAGTATTGATTTTCAAAAACGAGTTACACACGTCAATGGGCTTAGTTAGTTAGTGAGTTTAGCTGGGTCGATTAGCTACTAAGCCTTACCGAATTGTGACCATTCTGATCTATTCTTCATAACCCTCTACTTATTACTGTCCCAGAAAGGATATCTTTGCGAAGTTAATTATCTCTCTGGGAGACAGAATTGTGCCACCGAGATGAGTAGGCCTATTGCGGGCCAATGGTACGCACTCACATAGTATGTGCTCGGAGGTTTCATCTTTCACTGTCAAATAAGCCCAGTTTTTTGAGGTGATATCTAACGGAGCAATGTCCTGTCAGAAGACTCCGTAAGGAGTCTTAATTCGTCTTTGGTAAGATCGAGAAGCTTCTTAGCATTCTTAGGTGAGTAATCAATGAACATCTTCGCATGTCTCATCCACGGAGTTTGCCCCCAGCCGAGCATTTTATTGCTCCTTTCCCATCTATAGATCTTTTCCCCTATTGGGTTTTAGTTGGTCCAGAAAACGGTTCAGGACCTACAAATGGTGCCTCAGCATCTGCCTTTGCAAGTTCATCGGCCAGTTCTTTACCTCTTATTTCCTGATGCCCTGGCATCAGGGTAAGTTTATTGTCCCTTGCCAGTCGTTTCAGGGATTGACGACACTTCTAGGTGCTCTTTGACTCAAGGCTGTAGGTCTGTAGAGCTTTCAGCGCTGCCTAACTCTCAGTCAAAATGTATATTTGTGTACCCGCAAGGTTTCTTTCTAAACACTCTCTGGCGTACATCTCTAATGCAAGAATCTCAGCTTGCATAATGGAAGGGGACTTTCCTAAGGCTATGGATGCCCTATAATTGGGTCATCCATTTTTGATCCATCAGTTAACCAGATGGAGGATTTGTGATGTAATTCATCAATCCAGTTTCTTATCCCATGGCGGTTATTTATGACCACTTCAAACGGGTCAAAGGGCTTAAAATAACTTAAAGATGTTTCCAACATTGATTTTTTTCGTTTCTCTCCATCTAATTCTGGAATGGGTAGGAGTATTTTGCATTTATTCTGAAATGCGATGGAGAAAAATGAAAAAAATATATGCTGAGAACATCCTCGAATCATCATTCTTAAAGATCGCGACATTGTTAGAAACGAGCGTTTTAGTCTAACTTCACGATGAGCTAAGGGACCCCAGTTTTACTAAAATGATTTCCAGAGACCCTCCTATAAATCCTTAGAATATTTTACAAACGGCTCGCTAAATAGTGGCAGTTGCCACAAGATTTCCACATTTTCTAAAGCCCCCTCTTATGTAGCTTGAAATGCTCTTTTGAATAAGGTCAAAAATTTGAGTTTTCATTAAAAAAATGAACGAGAAATCTTCCACTATTTTACCGTCTTAGTCTAGTCTTGTCCCTTAAGAACTTACCATTTTCTCATCATCCGAAAACGCAATCCCTGTCCAAGTATCCGTATGCGTTGTCGTAATAGTAAAGTGGATTATCCCACGTCTTGGAACTTCCCATCTAGCCGTATATTCGCACGTACGATTCTCAAAATTACAATTCCTAGGATATCGATATTCACCCATACAGTTGCTACTAGCAGCATCAGTAGTTTCAGTACTATTCTCATCACTACCTGAACCTTTTCCCCCAAGAGAAGCCCCACTATTCGCCTTCACCGATTTTGTATCTTCTATAATCCAACAAAAAAAACTGTAAATTTAGAAAATTTTTGATTAAAACAATTACCGAGAAAATTAATCGTCGTAACGCCGCGTTGTTTTTGATGTCCATGGTACTTCAATTCGTCCGGTTTATAGAAGTCTTGTACGGAAACTTTCGAAGTTTCAACGCCAGATTTCGGCACGTGGACATATTTGCCAGTTTCTTGGCCTTGTGCGAAAATCACATGCATCAAATCATCTTCGATACTATGATCGGATGGTTCTTGTGCCTGTAATTTCTTGCGGAATACAATCGTTGTAATTCCGTCTTTTTCGAAACCCATAGCTGCAGTTAAATCGTTCTTACCACCCCAATAATTATCAATTTTTGGTGTTGATCGATCACGGGTGTAATAATCAGCAATTCGACTAGATGTACCTCTTGCAGAACCAATTACCATATCCGTACAATCCATTGGATTGAAATCGTGACGGGGCGTATAAGGATTTAATGATGCTATACGAAAAATGAAACAAAAATTGATTAAATTTAATAATCAATAAATTTTAGAACCGAACCATAATTGCAAATAATTTACAGTGCGTACGAATTACTAAATGAATGAAATAATGAGTGAACACTTTTAATTAACTACCTACCTGATGCTTTTCCACTGGAGACTACTGGAGCTTTTGTGGCAACAATTTTAGGTTCCGATTCAGGCTCTGATTTAGGTTCAGGTTCAGATTTTGGCTCGGCATTAGGTTCTGGTTCTGTTTTAGGCTCTGCTGAAGGTTCTGGTTCAGATTTAGGCTCTGCTGAAGGTTCTGGTTCAGATTTAGGCTCGGCTGCAGGTTCTGGCTCTGATTTAGGCTCGGCTAAAGGTTCAGATTTCGGTTCGGCACTAGGTTCTGGTTCAGATTTAGGTTCAGCAGTAGGTTCGGGTTCGGATTTAGGTTCGGCAGTAGGTTCGGGTTCGGATTTCGGTTCGGCAGTAGGTTCAGGTTCTGATTTTGGTTCAGATGTCGGTTCCGGTGTTGCATCTTTATCTTGATTTGGTTCTGAGATAGGTTCCGCTACAGGTTCTACAAGATAATAACAGACCAACCACCCATTAGTACGTGCCAAAATAACATTGTGGCTATTTCTATCAATATTAGTTGAATATTTCTGTGCTACTATAACCTTTTTCTTCTAATTTTAATTTAATTTTAGACAATAATCGAACAAATTAAATTGCTTACCTTGTCCGGTTTCTCGTTTGCTTCTACCTACAATATATTTATCTACAATTATTGAGAAATTTGAAATTTTGAAGACTTGTACCTTGTTTTCTGCTAACTTGGAATGAAACGCTAGTCTCCACAACATCAGGATGGTGGACTACAGGCGGTGTGGGTGTTGCTGATCGTCTAGAATACAGCGATTTTTTATATTTGGGCTTCTCAGTGGTTGTTGCTTCAGCTTCTGGTTCGCTCTTCGGTTCAGGTTCAGGTTCTGATTTAGGTTCAGCAGTTGGTTCAGGCTCACTGGAAGGTTCAGGTTCACTAGCGGGCTCCGGTTCACTTGCTGGTTCCGGTTCTGCTGAACCAATTGGAGTACTCCCGGTTGTTTGTGGGCCGATAGCAGGGAAATTTTTGCAAGTTTGGGTTAAAGATCTGGGCCGCCAGCCTAAACCTACATAACTGGTACCATTAACAACCATAACAACTTCAATTTCTCCATGTTCCTTTAGAATTCGCCAATATAAACGGAATGTGTCGCTCAATTTACGTTCATTATAAAGTCCAAAATCGATTTCGGTCGATTTTAGAGGTGATCTTTTATTACATCCAGGTCCGAAATAGCCCAATTGACAATAACATTGTTTTTTCGGTGCCGTTGTGGCTTCAATATCGATACATTTCCCAAATGTACCGCAATCGTTGTCTTCTAAACATTCATCGTGGAATTCGCAAAATGTACCGTAATATAATCGATCACATTTACATCGACCTAAGAGATAACGCCCATGACCGCTGCATGTTTCCCGGAAATCCCTTTCTAAACAATAATCGCCAATTTAAAATCGATTTCCTTTCAAATATTGCACAAAACAGGTTGTAACTTACTTGCTTTAATATCGACATCGGCACACGACCAAAATTTGTAGTTCGGGCCCCATTCCGACGCCTGTCTCGTTAACCTTAATGTGCAATTTGTACAAGTGAAATCGTTCGGTAGTTGGACTTGGAAAGTTTGGGCCCTGATTGGGGAAATTATCGAATATTTTAAACAATTTTGCGTATAATATCGAACTTACGTTGCATCATTCGATACGAATTGGGAACCTTGGATTGTCGGCGTCAGATCTAGGACTGGCCGTTCGAGTTCGTCCAGCAGATCGATTTTGAAACCGCCCTAAATTAGAATAAAATTAAGGGAAGTTTGTGGGAAATATCGGAGACTTACGCGATGCGGATAGCCTAAATGCCAGGATACATTAAATTTACCGCCGCTCAACAGAGACGTCTTTATATTTCCTGTAATAAAATTGAAATTTTATTTCGAATTGTTATTCAATGCATTTATAGTTATTGTTCTCATCATAAATTAAGATTTCCGCTTCTGATCAATTTGAATATTGCAGTTATCTACGTGATTACAATTACAAAACAATTCAATTTGATAAGAACAATGTTGAACTTTAAAAGTCATCGCTTTTATAAAACATTCTGTCCCGCATTCAACTTTCTCTTGTAATCGATTTCAAAATTATAACAAGGTCATGAACTGAAAGAGCTTTTAAATATTACGTGCCCCAATCAGTAATCACTCGAATTATCCAACAGTCATTGTCCTTTGAAATTCGTGATTAGTGAAATTAATTAAATTTAGGAACGTGGGTGGATTTAGAGAATCCGGCTCGATTCGAACCAACAACGCCCACGGGAATACTAGAAGAGGCTGAGATTGGTATGCAGTAACCGGCCTTGAATTCTCTGTGAATCACAAATCTCTTATTGTTCTAATATGAACATAAATCTACCATATCACAGCGGAATTCTTGAAGTCACGGACTACTGGGTGTTAATCATTGTTGATAATTATCGAAATTTTGTTTTTTTGATTGCGAAACGTTCGTCGCTTGATCGACTATTGGAATCACCGTGGAATTATTAAATTTGAACGTGTCTGATTGTTTGATCGATAGTGATGATTTGTTAGAAATTTTTAGGAGTCTAGAGGAGTCAAGAGAGATCAGGTTTTTGACACGTGTATTTAACTGTAAAATTGTTTGGAAAATCGAAATGATTGGAATGTTTTCCCCTCTACATTTTACATAACTGAAACCGATGGAACAGGTAGTTTTGTATTTTATATAACTGCTAGAGAATGTGAACGAAAGTTGATTGTAACGCACAAATACAAACCGATTTTTCCAACAATAAACGCCATCCTTGTAATATCGATAAAAATAATCACTATTCAGGTTGCTTACCAATTTGTAAATGTCTACAATGTTAACGATTTCTAATCAACGACAATGACATCATTTCAGATTATTGCCAATTTAATTAAGCGATTGGCGCATTTAAAGTGGAAATTATTACCTTTGGGCATGCCACATGGCGCCGGTGTTCGGGAGTTATCCAAAAAGTCCAAATCGTACTTCCTAGCCGGCGGAAATGTCAATGCGACGTGTCCACAAATCGGCGTCGTCCAATAGAACAGGATAAGAGTGGTGGCTGGAATGGCCCATACCAAGGACCCCATTCTTAACACTAAAATTAACCACTGAAACACCGCGGAACTTGCATAACAATAGCAACAAAGTCTTAACCGACAACGGAACACATCAAACAATACACTAAGCACAACTACTGGGAAAAGACGATTTCGTTGATGATGGTGTAGGATTAGAAGGTGTGTCCGTTCTTCTCTAGCGTACACCTGAAACCGAGATGGTTAAAAAACAACACAATCACAATTTTAATTCAATTTTCTATTGAATTTGAATGATTGTCGAGCTGTGTTGGTATGTTTGAGGTGTGTCATTGTGTAATTCTCAAGAATTTTTCTCATTACCAAACTAATGAAATATTTATTTTCAATATTGTTAAGCTTTGTAAATTAAGTCAGAATAAATTTTTACAATTATTTCTAATTATTGTCGTAGGATATTGTAAGGATTTCTGGTTGATGTATAATGGAACAATTTTCTCAATGCCACTAGAAAACAATAGGAGAAAGGAGGCGGTTGAATTTATAATCGAAAAGACGTTTGTACGGTGAATAATAACAACAACAACAAAACAATATTTGTAGATTTAATTTTAATTAATTTCATTAGAAAATTACAGTTCTTCCACAATTAAACGAAAAAGAACAACATAATTACTGTAATACTGGTCTGTTATGATTTCGTATTAAATTTACCGTTAATTTTACAACATAACATTTAATTTTAAAATAAAATTATAACAATAGATGGAATTTCAACATTGTTGGTTTTTCTCAAAAGACATCTCTAGTTGGAGCGAAAGTTGATGATGATGATGTTGTAATTACGAGATTCCATCGCTGATTTTTCACAGGGAGGAACATTAAAGTATCCACCACTTATTTATCATTACAATTGAGTAATCGAGTTGCTTTCCGAACCGATCGTTGAAATCTCCCCGAATTATCGTAAATAAACAAAATTCCTTAGAATAACAATATTCTAATTGATAAATATTCAAAGTAATATCGCCGGAAGCAACGATTTCTCTTTATAGTAAGTGAATATGTGTGGAAAGTCTCGTTTATTTGAAATAATTTGTGCGGTTAGCAAACTTAGCGAAGAAGCTTTATTTAGGTGTTGCCTTTAAGAAATTTGCAATTTCCTCAATAGCCAAAGGGTAGCGAACTATCACGAGAAAATCGCGATTCTAGTTATGGCAAAGAGAAATTAATTTCGCAAATAAATCTGTTTTGTGTGAAAATATTCCAACGTAGCCTCGTTCACGTAATCGAATTAATTCAAAAACACACCTGTTTTAAGTATATCAATCGTTTCTGTAACTGTTGAATTATAAAAAATTATAAACGTTTCAATAAAGGCCATGAACTGAATTCTTGTTCAAGATTCGCCAATTAGAAAACCGCTGATTGATAATAAAGGTGTGCCAGTCTCTCTTGATTGGTGGAATTTCAACGAAATTTCCACCAGGAAAACGCCGTTCTTGGCTATTATCGTGCAGACCGACAAAAATGTCGACATTCCGCATTCAAGATGCGAGTGAAAGTCGGAATTGGGACATATTGTGGAGAATTATGCGGAAATTCTGCGCTTTTGTTCAAATTATCTCATATTTGAAAGAGCGATATTGCCCAAGAATCATCTAAAATTGTTTTGAATTAAAACTCGTTCACGAAAATATTGAAGAGAAATTTATTACAACTGGAATTGTTTTGGTCAAGGCTCGGTTGTCGTTCAATTACAATTTTTAATCAGTTTAGAAGAGAATTTCTAAAAGACGAATTAATTAGAGGCGATAATGAAATTAGATTGGTTGGAAATTTTCACTTTTTCAACCATTAAATGATAAAATTTCTACTTCAAGTATTTGAGAAATTACAAACAATAAATTTTAATTGTTTGTTTGAATCTGTAAGCGAAGCTTCCCACTTGATCACCTGTTGAAATCTCCCGTAAAAGTGAAATTCGGTCATCTATTAGTCGATTACTACACCAGACGGTATCATTATTCAATAAAGGCGTAATTTGGACGAATATCAAATAACTTGTCGGTTAATCGGTAATTAATAAAGTCACGTTAGGAGAAAGTTCCTTTTATTTTCCTCATCGCCGGTTCCAATTACAAATAGTTTAGAAATATTGTTTTATTTAATTAAAAGTGTTTCGATGGATTTTACACATCAAGAGATGAAGAGAAATTTTTGTTTAATATGCTAATATCCGGCCAATATGCGGTTATTAAAACAGGACAGTGAAACTGTTTAATTAGACGTTTTTTGGTAGTCGTTAGTATAGAGATTTTTTTGAAAAAACACGAGAAAATACGTTCTAGTTTTGATTTTTTTAAATCAAACAATTTTTAGTCGATAAATAACTAGTTCAAACTACCAATTGTGATATTTGTAAATCTCAATTACACAAATAATTACACGACATTGGTAAAAGTCGCATTAGAAAGAAATAATTCAAGATCTCTTTCGAGTAGAATTATTAATTACCGTTCTTACAAGAATCCTGTTTAAATTATAACAGTAATTATACAATAATTGGCCAGTGTTATGGTCGGAATGCGTCCGACCGGTATTTTAGCGGAAGAAAGTGTATTTTTACCGAACAAAAATCAAAAATCCTCTTGGAACATTATAATTAAACCAACTATATAGACCGCAAATCAAATTACCCGATAACTTCGACTTTTCGATGCAAATACAGTTTAATGAACCAATTATTACCCGGAAATCGGCGTCAATTCCCACTGGTTATAGCGAGTTTCTGTCTTGATCACTCATATTTCCATATTTCACAAATATTCCGCATCAACAATCAATAAATCTACATAAAATAGACGATTCGTGATTGTCGTAATTAATTTCCCACACTCTTGCAATTACAACCAATCAAAATGGTTCAATTAGTCGAATTGCCCCCCGATAACCGATTTTCTTGTATATCCTTCGAAACGGTCCAACGGTTCGTGTATTTCTTGTTTAATTAACAAAATCGAAATGTAGAACATGATGGGAAAGCAATTAAAGCTTGTAAATATTAAATATTTTTTTAAAAGATAGAAAAATGGGGCCTTTAGAAGGCTGGCCAAATCGGAATAGCATCATCGAAGGTCGACTGGTCAATGAGAGTCAATAAAAATGTGCGCCGTTACAACATTCCTTATTGCATTCTACATTGTTTACATTTGTGTCACATCATTCGGTCGATTGATGATGAATTTTAAATGACAATTAGTATTTTTTTCGGTTTTTTCTAGAAAAAGAATCTCAGTTGAAATAAAGACGACCCTGAGATGATCGCAAACTATGCGAAGACTATTAAGTAATTATCCGATTGTTTTCAACTTTACTAAACAGTGAGAGGTTGTTGTTGTTATTATTGATGATGATGATGATAATAATAAAAAAGCGTGACGAGGACGTTTCTATTTAGAACCTTGATTCTTCTCCCAAATCAATACTATAATTACCGTCAAAAAAACACAAAATTTACTTACAATCTTTGAAGATACAACCGATATTCTTGGATTAATTCTAAAAACAATAACTCAAATTTAAACACAATAAACGAGCGCAACTTCTGCATAAAACACTTTCTAAACATCGACTAAAGTTGTGTTCGTGTGAAATTGCCAACTTGAGAAGTGATATTGGTGGGGCTCGTGCCGTCTTTGAACGAATACCACCTATAATCCAGCTATAAGTGGAGGTGATTCAAAAATTGAAAGGATTATCTTGAAATAGACATTTTGTTGGCCGGTTGGCTTTATTTTTCCCAATGAATCATTCGAGGAATTTCGATAAAAACTCCACTTCACAATTATGGTATTTATACAGGAAGAATTGATAACTGTTACTGTCGGTTACTTCCTCTATCGTTTTAAAACTACTATGAAAATTCCGCTATTCTTCCGGTTATACAGTAAGCATTAAACTTGGAGGCCTGGAAAATTTTCAAAGATAAATAGAGCATGTTTTTGGAAAATTGCATGTAATTTCCTGAAACTGCAACTAGCAACGGTAAATTTCAATTTCTGATTGGATGTCGATAAAAATTTAGCATCTAAAATAGAAATCAAGTGTAACATCTTCAATTTTCTCACGGTTTCCTTCGAAAATTGCACAATTTTCTCAGCATTACAACAAATTTGATAAAATACTGATAATATTACACCATATCGATATTTCATGACTCGTACATCCTTTTTAACATTTTTGTAACAAACCAATCATGTGTATCATTGAATTGCGTTTCAGAAATTCCCAAATAATTCGCATCGTTCACAGATAGGCAACTTCTTAAACACTCAAAAATAAACTAATTTTCACCTTAAAAATACATGGAATAGACTACAAATTGAGAAAACAAGCTCAATGTTTTTTATTTTTAAACTTCTTGTGTTTTCTGTTAGGCCTCGATAGGGCCTTTATTGATTGTAGAGTAATTTCGCGCGGTTTCTTCGCAACTTGTCCTGTTCTCTTTTTCGGTTTAAACAACGGAATATTCTTCTTTTTCGTTTCATTCAATTTCTCGATTGTGGTCTTCATAATTTCTACGGCTGTTTCTGGTGTTTCCATCATTAAACAATCCAAATTCCCCGAAACTAACGGATATTTACCACTAAAACCTTTCGGAAATACCGGTTTTTCCAACAATCGCTCCAACTCTTTACGCTTAATATTCACCAATTTTTTCGCAGTTGAACTATCATCGATTTCATCTTCATCGACACTACAATAAATAAAATAAATTAAATTAATAATAAATAAATAAAATAAAGAATACTATTCATCGACGATAATATCCATCTCTTTAGCAGCCTTCTGGAGCCAGCCACGTTCCGAATTCGTTTTCTTCACATGCAACTGTAATTTATCCAATTCTCTAGCGAGAGTTACCCGTTCTTTTACCGCTTTCAAATACCGTTCTTCTACTGGAAAAATCGGCAAGTCCTCGTTTTTATTCAAAGTACGACACAATTTTATATAGTTGGGAATTTCGGATGGTTCCATTAGAACGACAGTAATGCCTTGACGAGACGCCCGAGCTGTACGGCCAGATCGGTGGACGTAACTTTCGCTAGTTCTAGGCGTTTGATAATGCAGAACGTGTTCAACTCGCGGTATATCTAAACCACGGGCTGCCACATCGGTTGCTACAAGAATTCCATGGTCGTCGTCGCGAAAACGTTCGAGGTTTTTGAGACGTTGTCGTTGTTGCATTGAGGCGTGTAATGGTAAAGGTTTGCATTGTAATAAACCTAGAAGATTAGCTAAACGACGGACGCAACCGATGGAATTACAGAAAATCAAAGTACGACCCGGATGTCGTTGCAGGAAATAATACAAATAATAATCCTTCTCATCAATCGAACAAGTTATTCGACATTCAGTTAGAGTTGTCGATGTTCCAGTACCTTGAGTAACATCGACAATTTTCGGGTTGGTTATACCCAATAAATCGATGATTTTCTTCAATTTCTGTTCAGGACGCATCTCTTTATTTCGTGATTTTTTAAATTTCTTCAATAAATATTTCGGTAATTCATGAACCAAAGTTAGAGTGGCTGAAAATACGAAATTCTGACGTAATTTCATCTTCTCTTCATCTTGATTTAATCGCTCCAATAGATTGTGTAATTCTTCAAAATGTCCACGTTCTAACATACGATCGGTTTCATCAATTGCCAGATATTTAATGTTTTCGATTTGTGATAAATGCGGATTGGATTGGATTAATTCCCATAAACGACCGGGTGTTGCTACCACAATTTCTGGACATTTATTCAAGATACGCTCCTGTTTAACAGCAGCCATACCGCCGACAATAACAGCCACGTGAATTCCTGTAAATTTTGCAATCTCGACTAGATGATTTTTGACTTGTACAGCCAATTCTCTGGTTGGTGTTAGAATTAAAGCATATAAAGGTTTCGTTGGCGATTTCTCCACTAATTCTACAATAATAAAATCAATTTTTATAAAACAATGTATTAAAAATATTAACCATTATTTGGATTTTCGTCAACACTAGCCTCAGAATTTTTAGATTTATCAATCTTGGTTTTATCATTTAAGATTCCTGTCAATATCGGTAATCCAAACGCTAAAGTTTTACCACTACCGGTTTCAGCAGCTCCTAAAATATCTCTTTTACCTGTAAATATTCAAAATAATTGTTCAATTTAACAAATAAACAGTTTAATAAACCTAAAATTGCTGGCGGTAGAGTTAACGATTGTATCTGTGTTGGTTCATAGAAGCCTTTCAATTGTAACGCCTTTAAAATCGATGAAGATAGCCCGAAACTAGACCACGGTAACACATCGTCGAGATTCTCAATTTCTATATCTTCATCTGGAATAGTTTCTATTTTTTCTATTTTTTGTTTCTTCTTTTTCTTGGTAGCGTCTTTGATTTTACGTTTATTTCCCTGAAATTATTTAATTTATTGTTGGAATTCAATCACGAAATTAACCAACCTTTTTATTGTTTGAATTGATTAAATCATAATCTGTACATTCTTCTATTGCTACCAAACCTTCTGATAACGGATTGTTAAATATATTTTCATCGATATCGACAGGTTTCCATTCAATTTTGTTTTCTTGTATTTTCTTTTTCATTGCTGAACGGTTTTCGAATATAACCTCAAAAATGAGTAAGATTAGCACATTGACGTAAATTGGGGAAATTTGTTATTTAATATTGGCACTATTTAATGACGGCGCTACAAATAACCGCTAAAAATTTCAAATTTGATTTCTGATAATGAAAATTTTCTAATTAAAGTTTAAAGTTTGAAACATTTTTTCTATTAATTCTAATAAATTTGACTATCGAATTATAGAAAATTGGTGGAAAAATCATAATGTTATGATAAACACAACAAAAAATGATATCAATAATTAGTGTAATCTTTCAAGTTGTTGGCGCTATTGAGATTACAAAGTGGTCCTTTAAATTACGGTGGTAAGCAATTAAAATCTACTAATCAATGATTTTTTAGCGATTTATATTTGTATAAACAAGCCCAGATGTTATAAATCTACAGGGACGGACTGGGCTGTTTTAGCCCCGGTGGACATTTAAATACCCGCACTAGATCTTTATAGCATGCGAAAAATGCTAATTTTGAAGCTCCTAGAAATTATTTGTCTAACGCTATTTTTAATTGATGCCCAAAAACGAGTTATCAATCATTAAATATTGGCACTGTTCTAATACTAAATCAATAAAAAAAGCAATACAGACCCCCCAAATTGGAAAATTTCTTGGGGATCTAGAAGGCGCTTGTTCTATTTAGTTTTGTTCAATATATTAAATATTTCCATCTTAAAATTTAAGGGAACGAGGTAGATGTCAGGATTTTCACCGGCGAAA
>JACDRP010000343.1:0-62009 GCA_013841185.1 Hycleus phaleratus | reverse complement strand
CATTTAGATAAATATGGAGTTCTATAGAATTTATAATAGATTAGAATTGCCTTTTATTATTAGGTTAAAGTTCATCAGGCTTATCAGGTGTTTTGTAAAAATTCTTATCGGAGCGTTTCAATAAATAAACCAATCTCAAAATTTCCAAATTTTAACGATTTAAAAAATAATTCTAATGACATTATAATCTATTAGAAAACATTTGAAATATTTGCATTATTTTTGATAAAACTCCCCTATTGCAGTTTATCCAACAATAAACAAATTATTCTATTTGTTCAAATTTACTCGTTCGAAAGTTGCCAAGGAATATTTAACAATTCCAATTCTAAGAAATTCTGTTCGAGTCAAATTAGGGAAAACAAATTCGGCTTAAAACAGGATTTTTCCATTGTTCTATTGTATTTTCAAATAAGTTCCTTGGGGTAAATTGAACAGGATAACTCAATAGAAGAATAGCACCACTAAAATACGAAGACAGTTAAAAATTAGTTTTTATTTTTTGCTAATTTAGAAAGTTTCTAGAGGATATAGGGACGATTCTTATAATTCTAAATTAATTTGGCGTTTTTTAACAAATCTTGTAGCAAACAACATAACAGGCAATTGGAACTGACACCATATAAAATATTCCAATCATTACCAGTGTTACCAGTTCGAATTGCCGGCTATGTTTAACTCAAATTCCCCTAATCATTGTTTTATCAAAACAACGATTTGGTAACTTTTAAATTATTAGTAATTATGGCACGATAAGTACAAAAACAAGCAGAAAACGTCAATTATTTCTGTAAAAGATGGTCGTAATTGTCGCATTCTTCGAACGGCAACGACTCGTAAACATTATCGTTTGGTTCCTGTTGTTGGGGCTGTCGTAACCGTCGCGACCCCCATTTCTTCCTCCAATATCTAAAAGAGCGATATTTACGAGAAATATTGGAAATTTTACAACTTACCGGTAAACTAGAAAGGCTACGGGCAGTAAAAGGAGCAATAACAGCAATAAATATAGATGGTTGTATTGTGAACGACCGGCACTTTCGGTTGATTGAACCAACTCATCTGTTGTTATATTTTCGTAATAAACAACATAATGTTGGGATTTTTTATAATAATTCGTTACGATAAATGTTATACAATAATTTGTGGACGGTTTCAAATATTTATCGACACCAATACCGGTACCTATCGTGATATTATTGGTGGAATTCTTGATTTCTATCGCCGATAATTGCCAAGTATCACCATAATTGTGGCAAAGATTGTTATAAATTTGTTCTAGTTGTGTAATTTGGGGATCAATTGTTCGATTTTTGTCGAAATCTTGAACGATTATCGTTAATCGATACGATTTCAAACGATGATCAACCGGCGGCACAACAAACACCAACGATTGATCACTTTTGGCTAAAAGTTGCGGTTTTTGGTTGATATGATCGCCGATATTATCAGTACGTATCCGTTTATGGACAAATTCGCTCTTATATTTCGTATTAATCGACTGTATGTACAGATCATATTCGGTACTATACGGGATATATTTGATTTGGTACCGATAAGTTGGCGTGTAAGTCTCGTTAACGATCCTCAAAATTTCCCGAATACTTTCAACAATTCCGCTATCAGTGTTGTTTAAAACGATATTGAAGGCGGTAATTGTGGCGTTTTGGTCGTACGGATGTAGCCAAGTTAGATTCAAATGACAATAATCGAGGAATTGTCGACAATCGACGATTTTGTGGGTGATATTCGACGGTGGTCCTGGGATTCGTTCGACAGTATACGCGTCAATTTCGGTCTTCGGGCCGTATAAATTCGTACCATCATTCCGCAAACTCAACTGGAATTTATGTTGTTGGTGCGCGATCAAATTGCGGATATGGACGCAATATTGCCTCGGCCATAATTGGCAACGGGTTATCGGTAGAACTGTAGTTTTGCATTTTTTGAACAAAATCGGATTGCATCGAATTATTTGTAGGTAAATCGGTATACCGTTGGTTTTCTTCGGTAAATCGTAGCGTATCGAAACTGATTGCTTATCAATCGAGTAGATTTCCAAATTTTGTATAGCAGCAGCCTCTCCAGGTTTCGTTGTGAAATCAATTTTCATACTAACCGTATTTTTGATATTCGTCCGAAAATCCTCCAATTTCCTACCGGTTACTATATTTAAAGTATAAGAAGTGTACGGTTGGAGATTATCAATCTGTAAACTGTTATCACTTTGGATTCTACTAAATGTAATTCTTGTTATTTTATCTGTAACATTAATATTGTATAAAATATGGCCGTAAATTGATGTACAATTGATTTTATCCCAAGATATAAAAGCGGTCTTGTCGGTGACTTGAATTTTGATGCGATTCGGTAATTCATCGACTGTCGGTTTTAATAATTCTGTTGTTGATACAAACAGTTTATGTTCGTTTTCATGTAAAATACTGAAAAATGTTAAATTATATTTCGTAAATGGTATCAGATCGTTGATTTTAATTTCATTGTGTTTTGTCATCAAGAAACCATTCGATTTGAGTCGGCGAATATTGTACGGTTGACTGTTACAAATATCGTTCGCCTGGAAAATTTGTTTTAATTATTTCAGAATTAATTAATTGGATAATTACGGTGTAAGTGATGAAATAATTGATTTGATTGTTGGGATCTTCTTGTTCCCAGGACAGTTTTATTGATGTTGAATTTACCGATTTCTTGATCAATGGGAAATCTGGAAAAGTTGTAGTGTTAATTAGAGGCGATAAAGCAAGTCAAGTTCAGTAAAAGTGTTAATTTCCTTCAAAAATCGATTCTTTAGAATCTCTTTGGAAAGATTCCAAAATAAAAAACTTTCCCGGATGCTTCTCAAAATTCTCATTCTAATACTCTCCAAGAACAATCAATTATGAAAAAGGAGTAATACAAGCTCTTCAATTTTGGCAATTTTCCGGAAAACTAGCAAGTCGATTGGAAAATTTCTTCGAGATTTGGAAAGCGCTTTCTATTTTTGCTGTATTGTGCAAAAATCATTCGTAAATTTGCAATATTGGCAAAATTATCGGCGAGAATGTAGAAAATGTGCAAAAACATAGAAAAAACGTGCTCTTAAATTTTCGCCCAGAAATTCGTTTTCAATTAAAATTTTCCAAAAACGAAAACCTTTGCTAATTCTGCTTGAAATGCTCTTTCTAATGTTGCCCGATTCATTGTAATATTCACGAAAATAAGCAAGTTATCGATTATTAAAATATTCGCATTGTTTGAACACTAAATTTTAAAAAAAGCTGTAAAACAAGTCCCTCAATTTTTGACAATTTCCCGGATAATTAGTAAATCGATTAGAATATTCCATTCAAATTTAGAAAGTGCTTTTCATTGAAAAAAAATCGTGCTTGAACTTATAAAATTGGCTAATTTATGAGTGGAAATTATGAAAAAATCATGCCCCTAGATTTTCGTCTATAAATGCAAATTGAAGTGCAATTTTCGAAAACAAAAAACTTTCTCTAATGCTCCTAGAAATGCTCTTTTTAATGCTTTATTCACTGCAATATTTACAAATACAAGGCATCGATTAATAAATATCGGCATTGTTCGGACGCCTCATCGAAAAAACTTTTTGGCACTTTCCCGGAAAACTAGGAAGTCTATTGGAAAATTTCTTCGAGATTTCGAAAGTGCTTTCCATTTTCTCTGTATTGTGCAAAAATCATTGGGAAATTTGCAATATTGGTTAAATTATTGTCGAAAATTTGCACAAAAATATATAAAAAATATGCTCTGAAATTTTGATCCAGAAATTCATTTTCAATTGAAATTTTCCAAAAAGGAAAAACTTTCTCTACTTAAAATGCTCTTTCTAATGCTGCCTGATTGCCGTATTTAGGAAAATAAACAAGATCGATTATTAAAATACTGGCATTGTTTGAACACTTAAACAAGGTGGAATAGAGATCCTTCATTTTACGGCAATTTCCCGGAAAACTGGCAAGCCGATTTGGAAATTTCTTGAATATTTGGAAAGCGCTTTTCATTTTCTATAAATTCTGCCAGAATCGTTGGAAAATAAACAAAATTGATCAATTCATGAGAAAAAATATAAAATAGTTGTAAAATATTACGAAGAAATAGCGACTGAATTTTCCTTTGTAAATCAGAATTCCGTTGGTATTTTCCGCAATGAAAACAGTCCTTAAATTCACCTTGAAATGCTCTTTTCAGATCTGTTTAAATTTTCGCCATATTTCTAAAAACAAGCGAAATTTCGCTTTTTAAAAATTGACATTTAATTATCTTTTACGTTTAAATTTAAATGTAAATTGAAAAGGCAATGCCATGGGCCTCTCAATAGCGGTTGCCTCGGGCGAAAATTCTGTTTAGCTCCTAATTTACTAAGAAAATCACCATAATTGATGACTTTATATGGCTTTATTTAGGTTTAAGGGAGCGTATTTTGTTATTGGGGTCAAATTTTATTCTAAATTTCCCGAAAATGGCTCAATAGCTTTGGAGATTATTAAAGTTAGAGGACTAAATTCGACCCTTGTTAGGAATTAAAATCATGAACGATTAGATTGTATTTTTAGGGGTTCTTTGGTGGTTTCTCCTGTATTTGAACTCATTATTCTCGGCTGTTATTGTGTAGATAATCGTTAATTGTGAGACATCATCAAAAATAGTTCTATATTCTATAACAAATGTTCTAATCTTATGTATTACTCATTAAACAAATATACGTTAAACATCCAGATCTATACATACTACAGAGTGTTAGAATAAATTTTAAGTTTGTATTGTTGCTAATACTCAACATCTGGCAGTACAATAAAGTTCTAAAAAGGGTCTTTTACCTGTTTAACGTACAACATTCCTGTAGTGTGCTTTCAAAATTTCGCCTATTTTTTGATTACTATGGAAATTCAAGAAGTTAAAATTCGCGGAAAATATTTCTCTTGAACAAAAAGACCAATGCCCCAAGGCATTTGTAACAAATTCACTAGAACTCCAATTTGAGAGTGCTCAAAAATAGTCCTCGAACTCAAAATTTGCAACAAATAGTTCAAAATACGGTCAAATTTTATAAGCGAAAGGAGCCAAGTCGTTATTGTATTCTTTTAATTATCGCATAGTCGATTGTAGGGATTAATATTTAATCAAGCTTATAAATGAGACAGCCTGTATATAAATCCACAAAATATAAATAACTGTGCATACATAATATAGAATGCCATCCGACAATCAACTGGGTTAATAACCGTTAAATTTAGATCGAACATTAGAAATAAATATACCGCTATTTGTTTCCAACAAAATCAATTCAAACATTATAATTACCTTTAATTGCCGGATAGATGAGTTTCTTTGGCCGCCAACGGGGGTGTTCGATCAATTGACACGAAATATCGTCACCTTCATCGTCGATTTTGGCTTTGTTCTTGAATTTTAAAAACGCCACTTTCACCTCTACAACATCGACAATACAGAAACATAAAAATAGACTGAAATTAATTTGAATTTATAATAATTCACCGTTCTCGTGACAAATACGGACACTATCAACCGCCCAAAAACCTTCGCTTTTGTTGTCGTTATTAACAAATTTGGTTTCAACAAATATATTCAATTTGTCCTGTAGAATATTTTGGTCTTTTAGTTTAATGTGTTGCCATTGGTAATTCTGTAAATTAATTACAATTATGAATCAATTAATTAGGATAATGGACTTCGTACATCGACCGGCTGGATTTCTTTCAATATCTTTCTCGTATTGTTCTTGATTATAAAGAAAATCATCTGGCAAACTGGACAAGTTGAAATATACAGCGAGACGCATAAATCTTTGGATTTCAGCGATAATGTCGGTCCTAGGCGTGAAATCTGCGCCGTTTTCGTCGATAAAAATTGGTCTTAAATCAAAAGAGAAATTGTATTTCGGTTTCTGGTTGAAATTTACATCAATTACTTTGATGTACTTTCCAAAGTGCCGGTTCGTTGCTCTTGACAAATAAATATAACGGTTTCAATGGTGTTTTATCGTGGTATTCTAAAACGGTCCGATTCATATTAACATCAATTAAATTGAATGTACCATTTTTATTTAAACTGACGATGAAATTACGCCATTCATCATTTGATAAAATATTTGTGTACGCCTTGAAACAATAAAGCTTTGTTTAGATTGCGATTTATGGGGCCAGGATAGGACTCGGTAAAAATCGAGATTTTGACCAACGATTTTCCGTTCATTTTTCAGTAGAAATTCAAGTATTTGGGGCTGTTCGAAAGAGCATTTCAAGCTGCACCATAGGGAATTTTCGGTTTTGGACAATCTTGTGGAAATTTTGAGTTATAGATGAACAATTGAGTTATTGCAGAAAATTTTAAAAAACCCAAAATTTCCACATTTTCCAAAATTATAGAGCTTGAAAGGCTCTTTCGATTAATCCCAAAAACTCGAATTTTCATTAAAGAATCAACGCGAAAGAGTTTGTCAAAGTTTTCACTAATCCGGCTCCTTTATTTATAAAACAGGGATGTTTCAAGGCAAATCCTTTTTGGTGATTGAAACGTCCCTTTGTAAAAATATCACCTGATAATTGTCGAGTAAATCGGCCTGGCTATCATTAAAATTGTTGAATCTGTGTAAAAATAGCTGTTTTCGCGTCATATTTATGTGATAACATGGATAATTTTCCGGATTCCAGCCTTCACAGGCGAATATTTCCGTATTATTATTAGCACGTATCGAAATAGCCGCTTTGAATATTGGATTCGGCATTTCGATTTTATTTATTTTGAAATCTCGCCCTTGTCGCGTTAGAATTGTTTGGAAATCTAACGGAATTCGTATTAGAAATTGTCAAATAAATAAGAAATTTCGCAAGGTACCTTCCCAGCGATCGTCGAGGACCAATTCGAATTGGCGATTCTGTTGAATTTCCCAATTTCGTATCGACCAAATTCGATTGCATTGGTGGTTCAGTGAGAATTTACAGTTGAAATCATCGTCAATTGTTGGAATAAATTTAGCCGCTACAAATCAATTAAGGCCAAATTATTTTAATTATGGGAAAGACTTACTTATATTTGGTAGATTATCGTCATTTGGGATCGGGTAAATCCAACCAACGGCCGAATATCGGGCTGTTTCTTCGGCAATACAACTGGGCTCGAAATTGTGGGCACTTTTTTTTAAAATATACGTCAAATTAATACTGAGACAACTGTGAATTAACACCAGAAACAACACTTGTTGTTGCATGGTTTTTCCTACAATTATAAACTGCAACAACAGAATATAAAAATTAAATTATTAGATAACTGTTGTTTAATGAACGCGACATCGTTATAAATGAAGAAAGTAATAAAGATAACGCTGTTTGTTTATTGACTGACCTATGAAGCGGCTGGTTGTGTTGAAATGTAACACATTTGAATCAGCTTCTTCGTTATTTATTTTTATTTTTTTTCGATTTACATAAACTGTAGTTGAAAATAAAACACTTGTGATGGAGAATTTTATTATAATAAATATTCAAAATAGCAATTTCGTGTGCTACAAGTCGATGTGTTGTTTTATTTTATAAATAGAAAAAGTCCTTGAGTGTGCTGCTAGTGCAACACCATCGTTTGATTTTCCACATGCCCCGTTTGGCCTGAATTCATTTCTACGTTTCTTTTGACATCATAATTGTCTAGATTCTAGATTTTAGAATAATAATAGGCAACTGGCTATATTGTTTAGTTTGAATGATAGTCTAAACAAAATCGCTGTTAATTTGCCCCCAATTAAAGGATAATTGTGATAGAAGCCAGTCTGAATAAGCTTGCCAAATATGGATTAGAATCAAATTTTTGCGATATTTTGTTCTTAAAGTATCGATTTTTACAGAATTTAGACACTTTTTGTTGCTTTCCAGGGGGTTTTTGAGGTTGAGATTATATTTGGGGACGTTTTTGCCCGGATTGTTAGCTCTCTCAAATTTTTGATTCTCAAAGATTATTAGGAGACAATTTTAATTACTTCCAGTATTTTATCGGTCCTAATTATTTTACTCAATGTTTACACACTTTTAATCGGTTTTCAGATAAAAAGTCCTACGCCTTGTCGACTGGTCGAAAGGCTCTTAATTCCTGTTGGAAATCTTCAATTTCTCTAACAAATTGGTGCTGGAAGATGAACATGCCGCTCTCTAATTTTCGATATTAGTAAATTTGGCTAGTCAATCAACAAACAAATAACATTTTAATGTTTATATGCATTTTAAAGCGAAATTTTTCACATTAAATCCGAATTTTATGATACAATTGTCCTCAATTATCAATTCTTGATAAAAACGTCTTATAAACTTAAACAAATGTTTAGGGGTTAGATTAGAACACCCCATATAATCTATCCTTAGGAGAGAGTATAAAATTAAATATTAAGACTAAATTACGAAATGGTGGATGCGCCACGTTAAAGTATCGATTTTTATGGAATTTCCAAAAGGATTTTTGACTTCAAGATCGATTTTGGTTCCACATCGTTAGTTCCCTCAAACTTTTAGTTTTGAAAGAGGACTATTAGGAAACGGTCGATTATTAATCTTAAAAATGTGCGATTTTTAGCTAAAATTTTGGATGTTTTTTGACTATTTTTGAGTTGAAATCTCGACTTGATTAGGAGTTTCTAATTTTTATTGTAAATTCTCAGTTTCTCCTGTAAATTCGCCACTAATTTCTAGTTTCAACAAATTTGTCCCATTCTGGTGTCAAATTATATTTTTCCAAAATATTTCAATCCTAAATGGTCGATTTTTTGGCCAATTTAGCTTATCGATTATCGAAAAGAGGACATTCGAATTTTTATAAGAATTTTCAAACTGAATTTTTGACTGTAAATCCAAATTTTTTATCACAATTGTTGAGATATAAAAAAAATTATTTTGATCTTTTAAAACTAACAAATCCAAATATTTAGTGTAAAGTTCGTGATAAAAACATCAGGACTTATTTACGAAATGGTGGATGCGTCACGTTAAGTAGCGATTTTTATGTAATCCAGACTTTTGTTTGTTTGTTGTTTTTGTTGCTTTTCGGGGAGATTTTTTAGTTCAAAATCACATTTTGGAACATTTTTGTTAGTTCTTTAAATTTTTGGATTTGAAAGGAAACTATTAGGAGACAATTTGATTTATTTTCAGTCGATTATTCTAATAAGTTACTCAATATTTATCCAATTTTAGTCGATTTTCAACTAAAAATTTGGACGTTTTTTGATTATTTTTAAGTCAAAATCTCAACTTGGTAAGAGGATTCAATTTTTTTATTGAAAATTTTAAATTTCTACTACAAATCTGCAACTAAAATATGAATATGGGACATTTTAATTACTAATTTCAACACATTTTCAGCCATTTCTAGTATCGGGCTACAATTATCCAAAGATTTTTAATTGAAATTGGCAATTTTTGGTAAATTTGGCTATCCAACTGTCCAAACGAAGAGATTCTGATGCTTTTATATATTTTAAAATTTAATTCTTCGGTTTAAATCACAATTTTATGACACAAGTGTCTTAATTATTAATTTTTGAATTATAAGTAGACTTTATTTGAACCTTTTGCAACCAACAAAATCAAATTTTTAGCAAAAGCTTCTTGAAAGTTACGCGAGAGAACCATTTCAAGAGTTGAATTACAACACCCTCTATAATTTACCCTTAGAAGAAAGTATAAAATCAGGACTAAATAACGAAACATTTATCGTTTAAAAATAAATAAAAGTATCGATTTTAATAGCATTTAGACGAATTTTGTTATTTTTCAGGGGTATTTTTGAGCTTCAGACCATATTCAGGAACATTTTTGTTCCAAATCGTTAGTTCTCTTGAATTTTTCGATTTGGAAGGAGACGTTTTAGTTAATTTTAGTTACTCATCAACCTTATAAGTTTCAGTTGATTTTCAGCTAAAAATTTGGTGGTTTTTAGCCCGACTTGTTGAGGGATTTTTAGTTTTTATTGTTTCTCTCACAAATTTGCTACTGAAATATGCACATGTGTCGCTTTAATTTCCGATTTCAATAAATTATAATTTTTCAAATAAACGATCAATTTTTTTGGTCAATTTGCCTTTTCAATCACAAAAAGGGCATTCGAATAATTTAAAGCATTATAAAACACAATTTTTTACTATGAATTAAGACACAATTGTTTTCATTTAGCAATTTTTTCGCCAAGAAAACTTTGATCGAACTTTTTCAAACCAAAAAATCCAAAATTTAGTGGGAAATTCTCAATCAAAACTCAGCCATTTTATGGGTTAATTTACAATGCCCTTAGGGATACTATAATTTTGTAGTTTGAAAATAAACACGAAATGGTGGATGCGCCATGGTAAGTGTCGATTTTTGAGGACTTTACACGATTTTTGTTGCTTTTCAGGGGGAACAATTTGATTATTTTCCTAATAATTGACTCATTATTCATCCGATTTAGCCGATTTTTAGCTCAAATTTTAATTTTAATTGTGAATTTTCAGTTTCTACTACAGTTTCTGGTATCAGGCTACCATTTTCCAAATATTTCAATTTTAAATTGTCACATTTTTGGTAAATTCGATTATTAAAAAGAGGATTGGAATATTTTTAAGCATTTTAAAACTAAATTTTTGAATATAAATCCAAATTTTAGCACACAATTGTCTTAAATCAATACTTATGCGAACTTTATTTAAACCTTTTGAAATTAAAAAATCCCTATAAATAGTGAAATTCTCAATAAACGCTTCTTGTAACTTACACAAATATGAAGGAATTAATTTACAACACCCTCTATAATCTAGCCTTAGGAAACAGGGTGAAATTAAATATCGAGAATAAATTACAAAAATGGTGGATGCGCCAATTCAATGTCACATCTTTGTTTAATCCACAATAAATGCAGTTGTTAGACAAGGATAATTGATATTTCTAAACGGCAGAGAACATGTATATTTGGTTGCCTAGTTAACTCAAATACAGGTGAATATAGTCGATCAATTAAGATAACGTTACACTTGTTAGAATTAAAAATAAATTGCAATTATATTTATTGTAAAAAAAAACCATTAATTGTTTGAATTTTTATAACTAGAGTTATGTATAATTTTTCGATCGATATAGATAAGAGTTCGATAAGGTGTCAAATTGAAATAAAAATTCCATTCCGCTTATCAAAGTTAAAAATTATCAACAATTTTCCACGTAATTATACTGTAACGGAAGTGAATGTATATCTCTCTTTTTTTTAATTCTTCTTCAATGTAAACATAGAGTCATACTTATAATTACTCTAGTTCTATTTAAATTCCTGCGTTATCATTATTAAATTTATCTTTCACAACAAATTTATACAACGCTTACATACAACTCTGTATTAATGTTAAAATGTAAAGGTAAGTCAGGTGTTTCGACATACAATCAGACAAACTATTATTGTATTGTTTATATTTCAGTGCGCAAACATAAACACAACAACAAATCAAATAAAGCAGAAAATCCATTTTCCAAATAAAGAAATTCAGCGATTAAGAATTAATTCAATTATAGACGCGATCATGTAGTGAACACGACTATATTTCTGTTAAAATATTTATTATTTATAATAATTAGCAATAATTATTATTTGTTATAATAATAATTTTTGTGCAACATTCAATAACACAAACCGTTACGAATAAAATGTGAATATGTGCGACAATTCGATCAAATTTGACGACCAAAACGACGACGATTTACCCAGAAAACCGTTCATTAGGGTGAGTTAGTTTCAATTTAAAATCACAAAAATTACACAACGCAATTGACCCAATTTAAACTAGAATAGGGCGATTTGAGAAGCCCGAAAACAGCCCCTATTAAGGGGTTCGTTCGGTGGTAATAATAGGGCTTCGTTGAACATCTGTTAATATTGTGAGGGTATAAACCAAGGTTAATTCGGTATTGTTCAGATAATGAAATGAACGGAAATCATATGTGGGTATTGTAATAAATTCAATTGTTATTAAATATTCGAATTTTAAATGGAGATGATTTTATTATCGATGTAAACACAGCTACGTTTTGTATTTTAATTAATCTGACACTACTTATCAATTTTTTGATTACTCACACGTAGTAGTAGTAAAATCGTGTATTTCTATAAACAATATGAATGATTCCGGATTGTTTATTTCTTCTTATTATGGGGTTTTGTTAACAATTGGATAAGTACAAGTAATTGTGGAATTATCTTTATACAATAAACAATCGTCTATTGTAATGCCATCGGTTTGATTCGTTCTAATATTATTTCTATTGCCAAATCAAAATTGTTTATCTTTACAACTATTGCATATTAAACGAATTGGCGCTTATCTATCGTTGTTATTATCGTTATTGGTATTTTCTTCGATATGTTTTCGAATTATTTAGAAACTTTTGACCTCGCTGGGCACACCTACTGCATCATTATAGAAAACTTGAGTCACGTCTTCCACACCGATGATGAGGCTGGTCTTAAATGGCGCATCCACCAAATTGCTTGTAATCTCGGATATAATCAACGTGTAAATTTCAGTTATTTATGCGTGTTGTAGACAGAACACAGTGGGCAGGTATTTCTACTAAAGTTACAATTGCGCGATACTTAATTTTATTCGTATTTTTATTAATTTTTCAATAAATTACAATGATGGTCGTATAATTATTGCCTTATCTAGATGCACGTGTATAATGTGTGTAATGTGTAAATATGTCACGAACTATTTTGAAAAACACATTCCACACTTTCAAGGTATTCATGAAATTGTTGCTAGAATGAGGTCTTGATAAGGCAACAAGGTGACCCAATTCTCTCCAATTTTATCTAAAATACATACAATTTTAATTTTTATTATTAGTAGATAATCGCTATAGATTATGTTGAATAATAATCAATTTCCGCTAAATATAACTTGTTGATATTTAACGGTTACTATCGATGAATATTTGTTGATAATTATTGTTCTAGATTGTTGTAAAAATATTTGTTTATGGGAAAATTCACTAGAAATCGAGTAGCGGATTCTATCGTAGTGAAATTAGGCTGCAATCAAACAGAATTACCCCAAATTGTTGGATTTGATAAATTTGATACAATTCCAATCGCTAAAGAAATGAAACAATTCTGAGTTAATTATTGCCCAGAAGAGAATTTTGATACAAATTCCGTTAGTTCCAATCTATACAGTGGCTCCGGTGAAGACTCAAAAACCACTAAATCTTCATCGATGTGTTTGACGACAAATGCTAATGTTTGATCAACGGTTCCTTGCTTGTTTTCCAACAAATTCTAATAATTGAAACGGAATTCGAATGATTTTTCAAAAACAAAAAACTTTCGCGAATACTCCTTAAATTTCTTCTAATGCGCTATTTATTTATCTCTAAAGACAAGCGAGTTATTGACTATCAAAGAGATGAAATACAGACTTCAATTTTTGGTAATTTCCCGGAAAACTAGCAAGTCTATTGGAGAATTTCTTGGATATTTGAAAAGAGCTTTCCATTTTGTACATATTGTGCAAAAATTATTCGTAAATTTATCATATTGGCTAAATTATTGGCGAAAATACAGAAAATTGTGCAAAAATATATGAAAATTGAGCTCTTAAATTTTCGTCTAGAAATTTATTTTCAATCGAAATTTTCAAAACAAAAAACTTCCTCTAATCCTTCTTGAAATGCTCTTTCTAATGTTGTTTTATTCATAGCAANCAAGGAATATAAGAGGAAGTTTTTCGTTTTGGAAAATTCCACTTGAATTCGAATTTATAGACGAAAATCCAGGAACATCATTTTCATCTATATTTTTACACATTTTTCTATATTTTTACCAGTAATTTACCCAGTTATGTCAGATTAATAATGATTATTGCAACTTTTATAGAAAATAAAAAGGGCTTTCCAAATCTGAGAGAAATTTCCAAATTGGTTTGCTAGTTTTGCAGGAAATTGCCAAAAACTGGAGGCCTTGTATTACACTTTTTTTCAATTTGGTGTCCAAACAAGGCCAATATTTAATAATCAATAATTTGCTTATTTTCATAAATATTGTAACAAATAGAACAGCATTAGAAAGGACATTTCAAGAGGCAATAAAGGAGGTTTTCCGTTTTAGAAAATTTCAATTGAATTTAAATTTATGGACAAAAATTTAGGCACATGATTTTTCTCTATATTGTTGCGCATTGTTCTATATTTTCGGCAACAATTTAGCCAGTATTGTAAATTTACGAATGATTTTGCACAGTTTAGAGAAAATGGAAAGCGCTTTCCGAAACTTCAAGAAATTTTCCAATCGGCTTGCTAGTTTTCCGGAAAATTGCCGAAAATAGCATGCGAAAGAAAATTTTAAGGCGCATTCAAGAAAATTTTTTATTCCGGAAAATTACACCACCGGGGCTAAAATGGTCCAATCCGGCACTGTCTAAAACATCAAGAGAAAGCCCCATATAACACTACACCTACAACATTTAAAAATTTTATAAATATCCGTGTTTCATATAACACGATTTAATTTGAATAATCGATTTTTTGTAGATCAATACGGTACTCGTTTAACACTGCATAATTAATTGTAAATAATTGAAATAGATGTAATTTAACACGCTGTCTATAATCACTTTCGATCGAAGTGAATGCAAACTCGTAACTTGACTCATCCGTTTATTATCAAATATCATCAATAGATACGGAACTCGTGTCCGTTTTACTGTAGATTGTATCAAGTTACGCCCCACGTCCTCTTTTCAACGCACAACTCTATCAAATTATTCCAAACAAGTTCACCTATCGCTTGATTAAGTTTATCGATGACACTTTTAATTTATAAATGGAATAAAGTAAAATAATTGAAAATTAAAGTAATCAAGTAAATGGTGAAATTTAAACGTAGGTCGCAACTAGCTGCATTCTTTGATAAATACCAATGTCACCTCAATTTTAGCGAAGAATGAATCTACGTTCCAGTTCGAGGGACGTAATTCTAGAATTTCTACAAAATAGAAAATTTGATAAGCTCTGAGCGTTAATTTTTCGATTTATCGCCCGAATTCTAAGATTCCAGATCTATAATTCCAGACGATTCTTTGTTTAATTAGCAACACCAACAACACTAATTAGTCAATTTCACCCGCGTGTTAAGGTCTAACCTTGAACTTGTTGGGTAATTCGTGTTGTTTGTATACGTTACGCTAAGATACCTTTTAAGGTGATTCTATATTTCTATTTTTGTACCCATTTTTTTTCGAAAATTACCCAATTCTGCTACCAAATTAACGTTTAGTAATAAAATACAATTATTAAAATATTGGGCAATTACTTTATTCACAATTAATTTTTATATCAAAATGTGATTATAATGAGATTGATTGTTGGATGAAAAAGTGACAAGCTTAATTGCTTCTACTAATTTTTATAGACTTTTACCTTTCTCTACAATCTATTATCACAAATCTACAACTACGACAAATCGTGGAAAGTCTCGAGTAATTTCCATTTTTTCTCGATTCGATTATAATGGAGTGAAATGGAAAATTTCGCTGACTCATTGCCGGCGTATTAAAATTTTTCCTCTAATAAGCCTGTGTAACTAATGCTGAATAATTACAAATCCATCACCTTCAATTTCATCATCATCATCATCATCAGATTTTATAGATAATTGAAGAGAATTGGAGATAAAATCGAAGAATATCAGTTTACTTGAAAGCAAAAATCAACGGTATAATTTTAATTGGTTACACTGTAACGGTTTAACTAGATTTAAAATTCGACAATCAAATATTTTAACGAATTTAATTAGTTTGAATTAACTATAAAGTTGCAAAATCCTATAATCTTACAAGATAATGGTGTGTAATCAAAAAATAATTGTTACATCTTTGTTTGTTTATAAGAGAATTGCCGAATTCCCTCGATTGAGCAATAACGTCCACAAATATACAGTTATTGTAATAATTTGACGCAATAATCGAGAATCTGGCCAATGATTAAGCGTGACTGTAATTCCACTTAATTTCTAATTTATCTCTAATTCGATAACGGATCCTTCAACAGAAGAACCACGACCGAATGAGAGTTGTCAAATATCTTCAATTACTTCATAATCAGAAATCGTATAAGTCTGATTACTTATTTTAGTATAGTTCGAGAATACGGCATAATTGTACGGTTTGATTTGCTGGTAAATGTATTTAAATGGCAACCAGATTAGAAAACCGGACCGAATCACTAGAGGCAGCTTCGATAGAAATTGGATTCATAGAAAAGAAAAAGTAATGTTTTTTTATTAAATGAATTACAATTGTATAGGAAAGCTGTTTAAAATCCATATGTTGTTGTCGGTTAATCGTATCAGTATCCGAGCACGTTTCCTTTCTCTTTGTCCACAAAAAACTCGATAAGAATACAAATTTTGGGGTTTATATGCTAATTTCTAGTGGTCGAAATGCAATTTTTACACCCCGAATTTCGGTGATTATCAATAGCACGCATCTAGAAGAGCCCCTCTTCGTTGTCGTGTTCACGAGGCGAAACTTCTCCATAGAAGCAACAGCAACCTCGTTTCCAACGTCTTGAGAGAGTACCGTTGTGTGCAGTTCTTCACCGACAACGCGAATAGAAGTCCAACAACTCTCGTGTATTTCGGTTTTATTGCTCCGTCGATCAATATTTAATCGATACTTCCTGCCCAACCGGATATCCTGGTGTTTGTGTTGTTATCGTTGTCATCATGTCTTGTATCGTGTCTTCCTGATCACCATCGAAATTCGCGTGTAATGAGCAAAATTCGAACATTGGAGAATTACAATAAATCGAAAATGCTGTTATTGCCGGAAATTTCGATTCCGCAGGTGAGTTAAAATTGGATGAATTGAATTTCCGCACTGATTACAATTTGAGCAAATTTCGTGGTAATCAACTTTGTTGACGAGTGAAATTTCTCTTGGGGAATTCGTTTTAAAAACTGGAAAAACTAAACAATAGACTAATTAATTTGTTGTTGTAAATTGTAGAATTGATAAAAACCGGAATGAATCATCGAAAAATTGTGAATTTTTATAGAGAAAGTCACCGGTTATCAATGTTTGCTTAATTATCTGATTGTTAATTATATTTATAAATCAACAGCTGTAGGGAATTCGATTAATTTTACAATTTTACGAGAAACGTTGACATTAATGGAAATTATAAATAATAAAGCCAAGCTGCATGACTCTTGTTTTTCTTGTTGGAAACAAAATGCTACAAAAATTGTCGATGCACACAATTACCCATTCGGTGGAATAATTTCGGCAATAAAACTCAAATCAAAATAGACAAATATTGATTATAAATCGTTTGATTTGAATAAAAGTAGGAAAAATTAACGTTTACAGCTTTTATTTTCGAACGTTGTTGTTTGCATTGCTATATTTTATGTGTCATTAGAACAAGTGGATATTTAATAGCTTCAGCATCTTTATATTACATGGTTCAAGTGATAAAATAAAATAGTTGAGTCACATTCCACTATTTAAGTAGCTATTAAACCGTACTGTGTTTATTAAAGTGTAAACGAATACCATTCATTACCATAATAAAATACGCAAGTATATTCCTCTTAAATATGATCCTGTTATTATTTTTTATGCGGCAAGTCTATTAATTTCTATACTTGACGACTAAACTGGCAATTTTAAATCAAAATTATTGATTATTTGGGTATAAATCGTGACTTTAACAACGAAAATTTGTTGTTAAAGTCCTTAACCTTGATAACAATCACTATTCAAATTAACTTGTAAGAATTTCAATTATTCTCATGGAAAGACAATAGATTTGTAAGAGTTTAAAATAAAAGAAATAATGACGACAAAAAGGAAATGGGTAATTAAATTTTTGGTCGTTAACCTTTAATATTTCTCGATTGTATTGTCTTCCGAAAAACCTTGTAAAATTGTCGACCATCTGTAAAGAATGATTTGTTAAATCATAAGAATAATTTCCAATTCGATAAATTCTATTGAGAATTTTCATAACAACTCTTCTACGGTATTTAGATAGAAACGATAATTGAAACGTGTAGGTGTGTCGGTATAAGGAAATTGTCGTTTATAGAAAATCAATTAATGGAAACTACTGCCTTATGGTTGACCATAATTGCAATGAATTTTAATTAATAAGAGTTATAATTGGAAAGGAAATAAAGCTGCATGACGGTGGGAATTTGCAAAAATGGTGGATGCGCCAAACTCATTCGACTTCAATTAAATCCATTTTTGCTCAATTTCTCGTTTTAGATTGCCGCAAAAGGGAAGATTTTCTAAGGAAAACTATACAATTTTCGAATTTTAGTATTGCAATAGGGTTTATTAGAGGATTTATTGGAAATTTTGAGCCTATTTCCACCTACTATTGCTTTAATTTACGATAAAACTGATTGTGAGTCTATATTTGGTTTGTGTCAAGTGATACGTTTGAATAGATATTGGGATAAACTATCAACATTACAGTTATGATAATTTCCCATCTAATTTGAGGTGTGTTGATGAAATTATTCAAAATCGCAGTAAAACCGCAATTGACTAGAAAATTCGGCCTCTTAATTCAAATTTAAACTATCCGACATTCGATCTAAACAAAAAATGTTAATTGAATTCAATTAATTAAAGTATTGCCGTAAATTCTTGGATTTCACTTTCACCTAATACGCTTCAAGTGTCCTTTAAATCAACCAACAATTTCTCTGGCCTTTAACTGATTGTAAATGGAAAGAAAATTAGCCGATTTCAATGTAATTTTCTAGTTATTTGTCAGACACAATAAATGCTAGTGTCAATAACCAAACAGGAAAAATTAACGTTGGATAACAACAATCAAGGATAGAGTTAGAATTGACCACAATGTTACGTGGAATAATTTATCGATGCAATAAAATCGAAACGAAATTGGAAAAAAACGACCTGATATTGAGAAATTTATACATTTCCCTTTACGGTTAATTAACGCCAACATCCGCATTTGTTGTTCCAATATTTTTCCAATATTTTATAATTATTGCAATAAGAAATAAATCAAGCAATAAAAAGGTGAAGAAATTTGTTATTGACAAAGTTTAATTTCCTCTATTCGCTGTTTATGTTCGATAAACCGCTATATTGAACCAACTAATGATGACAACTTATGCAAGTTGTAACGTTAAAAACATATAAATAGTTCCAGTGCCGGATTGGCCATTTTGGCCCTGGTGGAAATTCGAAAACCCGCACTAGATCTTCATCGATGCGGCGTGTTACAAAATCTTTCTCGCTAGTTTTCCAAAAACAAGTTTATTAAAAAGGTGCTCAATTTTTTCCAATTTCCCGGAAAATTAGCAAACTGATTGGAAAATTTCTTGGAGATTTGACAAGCGCTCTTCATTTTCTATGTAGAATGCAAAAATCGTGCATAAATTTATCAAATTTGCTAAACTGGCGAAAATTGTACAAAAATGTATAAAAAACGCGCTCTTAAATTTTTGTTCAGAAATTCATTGTCAATTGAAATTTTCCAAAAACGAAAAACTTTCTAATCGTCCTTGAAATGTTTCTAATGCTGCCTGATTCATTGCAATTTTCACGAAAATAAGCAAGTTATCCGTTATTAAAATACAGGTATTGCTTGAACACTAAGTCGAAAAAAAAGATGTAATTGAGACTCTTCAATTTTTGGACATTTTCCGGAAAGCTAGCCGATTAGAAAATTCCATTCCGATTTAGAAAGGGCTTTTCACTGGACAAAAATCATTCTTGAACTTATGAAATTGGCTAATTTATGAGGAAAAATACAGAAAAATGCGCAAAAATATGGAAAAAATCATGCTCCTAGATTTTCCTCCATAAATTCAAATTCGAGTGCAATTTCTCAAAACCAAAAACTTTCTCTAATGCCCCTTAAAATGTTCTTTCCAATGCTGTTTTTTTCATTGCAATATTTAGAAAAACAAGAAAATTATCGATTATTAAAATATAGACATCGTTTGTATACTGCAATACATGAGCTTAACTTTTTGGCAATTTCCTGGAAAACTAATAAACTGATTGGGAAATTTCTTTAATATTTGAAAAGCGCATTCCTTTTTCTGTAAACTCAGTGAGAATCGTTAGAAAATAAACAACACTCTTGAAGTTATGAGGGAAAATTGAAAAATATTGTCAAATATTACGAAAAAACATGCTTCAAAATTTTCCTCTGCAACTCTAAATTTAATTCCAATTTACTAAAATGGGAAAACTCCTTAAATCCACCTTGAAATGCCCTTTTTAAATCTATCGAAGTTTTTCCGATACTTCCAAAAACAAGCAAAGAAATTTAAATTTAAATTGAAAAGGCAACGTTTTTCGTAAAAATTCCCCTGGCGCATCCACCAATTTTAACAAATCACCCACAGTCTCTATTTTTGGACGTAAATTAACCGATTCGTTTTGAAATTCCAGGGCTCTGATCCGCGAGTGGCCACCTGTCGTGGTAAACTCCAAAATCGCCGTTCGAAATTGAACCAAGAAATCAACAAAGAACTACGTCTACGCGCCGGTGCCGAGAATTTATTCAAAGCCACAACAAATCGCAAATTACGCGAAACTGTTGCGTTAGAATTGAGTTTTGTTAATTCGAATTTACAATTATTGAAAGAACAATTAGCCGAATTGAATTCATCGGTTGAAGTATATCAAAGTGACAGGTAAGAATGCTGCTAATTATCAAATAATTACTATTTAATAGTTATCAACCTGTAATAACCTAGATTTTAGCGATTCAAGTTTATAAAAACAATAATTTTTATTTGTTGAAAACGGAGATTTTCCTCGTTTCAAACAGTTATCTGAAAGTATCTAGGCCGTGTTGGTGTAGCATTTCAAGATACACAATAAAATCAGCAATCACTCTCTAACACGCCTTTCGAATTGTTTTTATCTTTGAAAATCTATTTAAAAAATGTAATTGCCGAAATTTCGCTCAATAATTGCGTTATAAAACCAAAATCATACACGTACAACTCGAATTGACCCAGATTCTGTTGCCAGTTTTGCTATCCGAACAGGTTTTAGAGGAAATCTACCTTAACTGTACTTAAACATGTTTTTTTTTATGTTGCATGCGTACAGCACTGATGGTGTTATGCCGATGATCCCGTTGGGTCTCAAAGAAACGAAAGACATCGACTTTCGGGAGCCGTTCAAAGACTTCATATTGGAGCACTATAGCGAAGATGCCGGACAATACGAGGATGCCATAATCGATTTCATGAATACCCGACAAGCTATACGGACACCATTAAGAGACTTAACCGGAATCTCGCTACTGTTCCGTTATTATAACCAACTATATTTCGTTGAACGGCGATTTTTTCCGCCAGACCGATCGCTCGGTATCTATTTCGAATGGTTCGATTCATTAACAGGTAGTTTCCTTTTGTTCAATCGAAGATTTTCCTGTATTGTTGATAATTTTAGGTGTGCCATCATGTCAACGAACTGTAGCCTTCGAGAAAGCTTGTGTTTTATTCAATATGGGCGCAATCTACACGCAAATCGGTACAAAACAAGATCGTTGCACGACTAAAGGTCTCGATACTGCTGTTGATAGTTTCCTACGAGCGGCTGGTACTTTCAAATATATCCACGAGAATTTCACGAATGCCCCATCGATGGATTTAGGGCCGGAGATGTTGGAAATGCTCGTCCATTTGATGCTTGTAAGAAATTCTATTATTGTACAATTTGATTGAATATTTTAATGATTTTTAAATAGGCGCAAGCAAGAGAGTGTCTTTTGGAGAAGCTCGAATTGCAATCGAAAGAGAACCGCTCGATCGATATCTGTTTAGATTTGGCCCAAGAAGCTGCCCAATTAGCCGCATGTTATCACCATGTTTACGAATTGATAACAAACAAATCGGTTCATGATTACGTGCCTTATAGTTGGACCTGTTTAATACAAGTGAAAAAAGAATATTATACCGGTATGGCGCATTATCATGTAGCTAATGGGGTTTTATATAAAGAAGTGGCGAAAATGTCCCAAACAACAAAAACAACCCTAGAAACAATCCATTTAGAAAACTCGACAACAACCCAATTAGATATACGATTACCGAAAGACGATACAGAACGGAGACTATTAGGACGGGCGCATTTGCGCGAAGCTCTAGTTATACACGAGGAATGCCAGCGTTTACACCGAATGTGTCGGGAATTACGCGGTAAACAGGCTCTAATAAACGTGCTAAAGAATACCCACAAAACCGTACTGCAATGTTATACGAACACAGAGAATGAGGATGATTTTAGCGATCTATTAGACCCGCCGAAAATCCAACCGAATACCAAATTTCAACTACAATTAACACCACCAGATTTTGCACAATATCGCGTCAATGATCTATTCCGTGGCCTGGGACCTATTGCGATATTCTCAGCGAAACGCCATTGGACTGCACCCAGACTGATACAGTTGCATCGAGCCAACAATACCGACGGTTTCGGTTTTTCTGTACGCGGTGATGCTCCAGTCATCATAGCTCTAGTTGAGTCCAACTCTTTGGCCGCTGTAAGTTATCGAAATTTGATTTCGAATCGGATTTATTTTTATTTTATTTTGTAGTTTGGCGGCGTTAAAGAGGGCGATTTTATTGTTGCAATTTCCGATACGGATGTTAAATGGTCATCGCATAGTGAAGTTGTAACGTTAATTAAGAATGCCGGCGATTCGTTAAGTTTAAAATTGGTCACACCGATGGATCGTAATTATTTAAAACCAACGAAATCAACTGAAAAGGGTTCGATTTCTACTCATAGTAGTAGTTCTGGTGTATCGAGCGGTATGTCTAGTCCTTCTGGTTCTGTAGCACAACACAATAATAATAATAACAATCCGAATAATAGTAAACGATTGAATTGGAATCCATTCAAACGGCATTCTTCAACGCGAGACGGTAAAGATTTTTATGAAAATGTGATTTTACGCTAACTTATTCTATTTTAAACAATATCGACTGATTTGAAACGTATTTATTTCTTATCGATTTATTGTTAGAGAAACGTGTTTGGGGTTAAGGCGCCGGACTAGAATTCGGTAAGTGGAACACTTAACGATTTCTCGTTGATTTTTTAACGAAAACTCCAGTTCTTGCGTTGGTTTAAAGGAGAATTTCAAACTACATTAGAGAGGTTTGATGGTCTTGGAAACAAGGAAATTTTGGGTTGTAGGTGAAAATCTAGAAGCTTGAGTTTTCTTAAATTTTCCCTTAACTCAGCTTGTATCAATTTGTTTGCAATGAATATGGGGTATAAATGAGAGCAAATTGGAAGTTTTCCAAATCTGTAAGAAACTAGGGAAATTAAGTTTATTGAAGGTCCCTTGTACAATATTCAACATTGAAAGTTAAATGTCCCATTTTCGGAAGACTTATTCATGGAGAATTCACATAATTTTGAAAATTCGGGGAAAATTTGTTAGACATTTTCAACATTTAAACATGATTGTTTTGAACCAGGTCTTTTTCCTATGGATTTTAAACTTTTACTATTGTTATGTGAAAAATTTGCTTATTTTCCTGGAGAAACCATGTAGAAAATTAACTTTTTCGTTTACCAAATAGCGCATAGATGGTGCTGTTATTACAATTTTAATAGGTGAGTGCTCTACTTTATCGACTGATTGTGCGAGGTTGCCAAATATTTTCATATACTAAAATGCCGATTATTGGATTTATCTTTGCTCTCGACTATTTGAATGATTTTTACGACAATACGTCCATTTTACAATTTACTTTATTAATGGAAGAAGTCATGATTTCATAAACATAAAAACCTCGCAAAGTAAACAGTGTCCCCGAAAGCCAGCACGCGCCCCTTCCCTTCCAACCTATGTTTACTTTTCATAGTATCGTAATAAAAATTAAATGAGCGCAGAACTAAGATGTCTCTGGGGCCCTCAGATAGCCCTCTATCGGCTAGACCCGGGTGGTTCCGGGCCCCAGAACTTTGACCCCTTTATCCCCCTCACTCCTAGGTCCGGAAAGAATGAGTATTATAGACAATGGCAAAATTAGGATAACAGCACCATCTATGGGTTCTTCAGTAAACAAAAAGGCGTGTTTTTCACGTGGTTTCCAATAAAAATGAGCAAATTTTTCACATAACAATAGCATAACACTGAAATCCATAGATCCGTCTATAAACTGAAAAAAAGTCGGTGAAAAACAATAATGTTTAACAGGCGAAATGTCTAACAAATTACGTAAATTTTCCATGTGTAAGTATTCCGAGAATGTGAGATTTAATTCTCTGTATTTGGAGTTGTGCAATAAACTTCAATAAACTTTTGCTAATTTAGGTAATTTTCCAAAAAATTACTGCACCTTTTAGAAATTTCTTTCAATTTCCTATCAAATAAACCCCATTTTCATAGCAAATAAATCGATTTGAGTTGAGTTATGGAGGAAACTTTGAAAAAACACATGCTTCTAGATTTTCATCTATAACTCAAAATTTCCACTACATTTTCCAAAATTATAAAATCCCTCTTATACGGCTTGAAGTGCTCTTTTGAATAAGCCCAAAAATTTGGGTGTTCATTAAAAAATAAGCCAGAAATCGTTCGTCAAAAATTCGGTTTTTTGATCGAATTCTAATCCGGCTCTAAAATTTCAAATCATATACATAACCGGCAATTCGCACTAGAAACATTATCAATTAGGAACAGGTTTTCTTGTGTACTTACAACGAATTGCCAGTTCGGTATGTATAAATATAACGAGAACGCTTATGTGTAATTAAATTTAGCTGTTTTGTTGAAGTTATTCTTTATTTTTCAAATATTTTAACATAAAATCTAATCAATTTAATTATTGTTATTAAATTTGTAGACTCTTATATAAGACTATATTGCAATTATACAAAATCAAATAAAATAAAATATAATTATTGGTGTTACTCACTATCCGATGAACTTGTATCGAAATCCATTTGTTCCACAAACTTTCGATGAGTCCTTTTGGCACATTTCTTGTATGATTGAACTTCAAAAAGAGGTGTAACTATGCAAATATTACACCAGTTTAATCTATCCCGAATTTCAATGGTAATATTGCTTGATTTGACACCGATATGGGAATATTTTTGCTTAAATCCCAAGCGATATTTATTGCAATTTCCAAATATTCGGCGATAATCAAAAAAACATTCCTCACAAATTCTAATGTCGTTATTAATATAAAACGAGAAATTCAAACACAAATTGCCGGTTGCATAATATCGGTCCAGATCGTCCTCCCATAAGAGGAATTTGAACAAGTCGAGACATGTTATCTTCTTGCCGAATTTGTAATTTTCCACGAGCATTTCATGCGTTTCGTGTTGCAATAAAAAAACTTGATAACAGTCGTGTGTTTTTGTGACTTCTTTCCAAATTTCACTCCATTTAATTTCCGAGTAGATTTTTAACGCATCGTTGATACTTGTTTGCGGTAATATTTGGTATAAACTTGAAAATTTTCCAATTGGTATGGTTTTAATTAGTTGTTTCAACGATAAATCGTACAATGTTGGTGGGCTTGATTGGGAACTCATTTTTGGATTAAATCAAAATTCAACCAGACACTGCAAATTGCAATAATAGACTGCAAAAATGAGATTATTTTTTAAATTAGAGATAAATGTGAAAGAAACAGGAAACCAGAATGTGCGTTAACAGAGATAATACCACTGGCGTTTGAGGTTTTATACTGATGTTATCTGGAATTTGACCCTCAATTTATCAATTTTGAATCTTGACCCCAACCTTAATTCCCTAAATGTATCCGCCAAAATTTAGGAATTTGTGAAACGTTAGGTTGGTAGTTAAGGCACTATATTCGGTACACTCACTCACATAACGTAAGATTTTATTCGGTTAAGAATAGACAACGTTGCAACATATAGCGCGAAATTTAAAAAAATGTAAATTCTCACACTAAATTAGAAATAATACAATATTTTATTTACAATGCCCAATATCCAAATGTTACTATCAATTATAAAACTATAGCTAATCACCAATCACTAAAATCACCAGAATACTAAACAAATTCACCTTAAATAAACAAGTTAAAACAAGTTTGCTGTGGCCAGATGAGTCATATTATTATTAAAAATAGCTTTAATTAGATAATCTATAAATAATAGTTTATTGTATTAATTACAAACAATGATTTTATTGTAATCAACATTTTTCCATAACAAAGTCACATTCAATGATTTTAACATAATTAATAATAATTTAGAGGAGCGATAAGAAGTGCAAGTAGGCACATCAATTTTGTCATCTTCAAAAAATATCAATTTTCAAAATAAAAAATTTCGTTTATTTTCAAACCGATTTTAATGATTTCAACGGTATTTGAAAGAGCATTTCAAGGAGCATGTTGTGGACTATCAGAATTTTGTAAATTCGGATGCAATACAGAAGAAAAACTAAAGCATGTTTTTTGGCATTTTTACAATTTTTTTTATATTTTTCCTCATAACTTTACCAATATTGCTTCTTTTTATTGATTTTCGGAAAATTTATAGCAAATTAAAAGCGCTTTCCAAATCTGCAAAGAGCTCCTTTGAGAACTCATAAATGTAAGACTATTTTGTGATTATAGCGAGATTGAAATTTGGAAAATTTACTGGAAATTTATGGTGGAACATTTTCACCTATTATTTGTATTTATTAAAATTAATTATTTTTGTTAAATGTATTGCAATTTATAGATAATTTTATTATCTTTTCGACGATACCATTGTTGCTATAAAAAAATTGAAAATCCTTCAGAAAATCTGTTGAACAAAACTGTGTCCGTTGTTTGAAAAGCGGCTGATTTAGTTGATCTAGTACCGGATAGATTCTATTGTGTTGATAAAACAGATTCTATACAGGTTGTACAGCATTATTTAAGCTCATGGTAGCCTATGACTTGGCGAACGTATGTCAGCTTCTTGTTTCAAGTAATAATCTGCATTACCGACAAGCTATTGAAATAAGAGGATGTCGGTAATGCAGATTGCTAAGCTGAAATAAGAAGATGACCTACGTTCACGAAGTCATAGACTACTGTGAGTTTAAATAATGTTGTACATCCTGTACCTGATGACCATCTATCCGGTACTATACTCTATTTTTAAACTAGGAGGAGTGATTTAAATTTTTCGTGCCTAAATCATAGCTACTCAATGACTATTTTACAAACAAGTTTGCATAAATTAATGTTGATAGTGCTTAAATATGTATATATTACTGATTAATTATAAAAAATAGTTCTTATCAGGGAACTGAATATGTTAGATTTAAAGTAAAATGCGCCATAAATATTTATTGCAACCAAAACGATCCAGTTTTTGTTTCTAGTGATTTTTTTTGTGTAATCATTACTTCTCCTAGTTTATAAATAGAGTACAATAAACTTTTATTTATTAAAATAATGGTAAACTATTATAGAAATACTCAATTAATGGAATAAAAAAACATACAGGAAGAATATAACGGAATAAAAGTCCCTAACTTCTATTAATTTAATGCCCTACGAACTTAGTAACTTTTTCTATACCTAGTTGGCATTACAATTAAATTATCAAATGGTCATAATAGAAGTATTGTTTCCAATGACGTACTGTTAGATCATTGGTTGTTTTAAAATTCGGCGCCTTCGTAGAAAGCCAGTTTTTTGTTTTTAATGACGTATTGCTAGATTGTTGGTTACTTTCAAATTTTGTGCCTTTATAAAAGAACCAATGAAATTTTTTCTAAATGTAATATTAAATTTAGTGAGTAAATTGAGCATATAGCTAAATTTTCGGGCCAGTGTAAACACGACACGACATTATTTTCTAAAATTGTAAATTCTTACACTAATGATTAGAAATCACGCAATATTTCAATTAAAATTTTAAATGTCCAAATATTATTATTAATTATACATAACATTATCACTAATCAATAATCACCAAAATACTAAACAAACTCAATAAATAAACTGAGGTTATGATTTCAAATCAAATCACATGACAATTAAGCAGTAATGCCAACTAGTGGTACTTAAAGTTACTGGTAAAATTAGGAATTTTAATGGTTTTGAGTGATTTAATCGAGTAAATTTTAGAAAATTATACTGGAAATCATAAAAAATGCTAATTGAAAATTTTATAGCAACCTGAATTGATTATATAATTTTAGTTGTTAATTGGATAATTTCATCGGGCGCTACAATTAGCCACACGCGCTTCCAAAAGTAGGGTTAAGTTGTTTGTTGTGACATTTGAAGCGTCACGTTGGTTGGGTCATGTTCGATTGATTTTTCCAAATTTTCACCAATTAATAAAATAATTCCAATTACTAATCGAGTATAGTGTGCAATTATGTCATCATCGGCACGAAAATGCAAAAGTTGCGGCAGTTCCGACATCGAAGTCGATCCAGCTCGCGGCGATGCTGTCTGCACGAATTGCGGTTCAGTATTGGAAGTGAACATAATTGTAGCCGAAGTACAATTTGAAGAAGGTGCCGGTGGTAAAAATAACGCAATTGGACAATTTGTGTCCGCCGATTCGAAGGGAGTTTCCAGCAAATTTGGACCCTGTACGTTGCACCAACAATAATCAAATTTACTCGATTTTAATTGTTTTATTACAGCGTTTCACTCGGGCACCGGCACCGAATCCAGAGAGTTAACGTTGAAAAAATCCAGGGATGGTATAACACGATTGTGTAGACAATTACAGTTGAATCAGCATTGTATCGATACGGCGTGTAATTTTTTTAAATTGGCTCTAACTCGGAATTTGACGAAGGGTAGACGGAATACGCATGTTTATGCAGCTTGTGTCTACCTAACTTGTAGAACAGAAGGGACTGCACGTATGCTTTATTGTTAAATTTGATATAATTTGATTATAAATTTCATAATTGTAGATTTATTGATTGATATCAGTGATGTTCTACAAATTTGTTGCTACGAATTAGGACGGACTTATTTGAAATTATCGCAAGCATTATCGATTAATATCCCGGCAGTTGGTGAGTTTATTTATTTATTTAAACTTGAATAAGGTAGAAATGATAAACATAATTACCAAGGTATATTTTATCTATTTATCACATTATTATCAGATAACATGGTAATTGTTGCTTTATTTGTATTGCCCATTGGATCAAAAAACGGAAAAACCTTGGTTTTAGTTTTATTTAATCGTTTATAAAGAGCTAATTCTAAAAGATAATTTTCTATAATAGAATTCGAGATTTTTATTCAACCCTGTTTTGATTAATACGGACTGAATTATACAACTACTTAGATGTCTCTTGAATTTATAGATTACATTATCACTTTGATTATAATGAGGCAATTTAAGATTATCTCGAAAAATATCTAAATATTGAGTTTCTATTTTAAACATTATATAAAACGTTATTTTCGAAGAGGGTGAACACAATAAGTCTAATGATTTTGTTAAACTAAAAGAAAACATAAACATATAAAATATCCCTATATTCACAGCACAATAAACCAACAGCAAATTAAAAGTAATAATAATAAACAAAAAAAGGAACATTCTATAACAATTTTTTAAATAAAACAAAATTAATGTTCCTCATACGATGGTCCATAGAATATTAATTCAGGTATTTGACCACCTTGTACACCAGTACCGTTCGTACTTTCCGATGAACATTGAAATTGGAATGTTACTTGTCCAACAGTAACTTCACTCATACCCTCTTGACCGAAATAACTCAATTCACCACCATCTAATATTGCCGATGCTGTATAGAATGTTTCCGGTTCGATTTGTATTGGATTATCGAAATAAACATGAAATGTATTACTAGAACCATCCGAAAAGAATTTTGTATTATTCTCAGCTAATATACGTCCGAGACGTTTCAATTCGATTTTAACATTATAATCGGCGGCACCATTCGATGAACCATATAAACCAAAACCGACAACGAATATTCGACGATCAACTGAGAATTGTATACTGTCACAACGGCCACGATAACGCCATTGATTCGATCTATAAGCGCACGATTGGAATCGATGGCAAACCTACAAATTCATTTTTAAAATAGAAATTTATTATTTTAAAAGTTTTACCTGTGATTTTAGGCCGGTTCGTGGTTTTATCGGATATTGTAAATTCGGTTTATTATTTGCTGTAAAATGGAAGAATATATCTATTGTTTCTTGTTGTGTTAATATACCCAATTGTGCAGCACCATTTGCGAATTCATCTAATGTCATTGTTGGTATACGAATTAAATATAATGCATTGCCTAATACATTACGTTTATTTTGTGGTGTTGTTTCAATATCACGTCTTAAACATTCAGCATGTGCCCAATTTAATGCAGCTTCTAATAAATTCATTTCTTTACAATTTAATGTTTCACGTCCCAATACCGATTCTAATGTTGACATATCAATATCGACGAAACCATCCGATTTCAATGCCATCTCGGCCTGTAATCCCAAGGAAATTTATTGTTAGGTAAAATGAAGTGTTCTCAACGTTTTTAATAATCCATATATTTAACAACACAATAATACAATTAAGATTATACAAAAATTTCCAACATCTATGCTGTAAATATGTGGATTAAAACAGGAAAAATTCAAGCAATAATCGGCAATTTTTATTGTTTAATTTTCGATTAATTCACTTAAATTTTCACTATTTTCGTTATATTAATACTAAAGATATGTATGTATATAAAAACGTTGAGCATCTATTTACATAATTATTAAAACATTGAGTATTTTTGCCTTTAATTTAGAAGCTAGACATTGATCTACACGATCGTTAAAGGTATCGTCTATGCCTAAAATCCAATACGTTCCCTTTTTAACACTTTTTATAGTCAGCGACTTAAAATAATGACTAAAAAATTATTGTATCTAGCTTATCAGTTGTACGCTTATCAATTAGCACGATTGTATTGAACACAATACTGGATTCTATAATAAATCCACTCCAGTAGAAAATTTTGAATTTGTTGCCAACCCTATAGTTCAAGGACTAATTACAATTATGTAGAAATATATGGTAAAATTTATATTCTTGTGTTGGTATCACTAACGAACTAAACGATATTCGTTTGTTAATAGATCAACAATGTAACCTCAAATTTGGTGTTTTTAAACATGCATTTTTCTTATTTTGTTTTAAACAACTTTCTTTACTTGATTTTGTTGATTTTTATTACTTTTTATTGAATTTTGTTTGTGTAAATATCGCTTTATTATTGTTTATTTAAATTTACCGCTACCAAAGAATAGGCGTTAATAATTTAGTTACTTTGGATGTAATTTTCGGAAAAACGAAAACGAAAACCTACTTCCGTCCAAGTTTAAAGTTAACTTTCGTCTATATAATCGTGTAAATTTCTTTCTATATCAACTGTACAAAAATTTATACGTAAAATACTAACTCTTTTTTAACACATGGTTATAATTATTCGGATTTACGGAAACTCAGTCTTTTTTTTTTAGACTATTCTCACCTAAAGTTGAAGAATTTTATTTAAAATCGAATGAGATATTTGCCCTTTCGATATCTGACCGTTTTTGAGATATGCTTCTGCAATTGGCTATACTTTGTTGTTAAACTAGGCTGAATAATGGCTAAAGTCGAGCTTATTCAGAAAAATCACTAGAAAGACTCTAGATTTAAATATTTATAACTCGTCTTTACTTTTATACTTTGTTTTTAAGCTATACTCTATTTTTAAACTAGGAAAAGTAATAACTAAAGCCGAATTTACACCGAAACAAAAACTTGAACGTTATGGTCGTAAATTTAAATATTTGTAGCTCATTTCTACTTAAAATCTCCCTAATAACAACATATGAAAATATGAAAATCGATTATTTTTGAGTTGTGTAAATTTGTCTGTGAAACAGCCGATAGGACGCTAACATTTAGGCGCGCAAAATTTAAATCAATTCTAGTTTAAAAATAGCGTATAGAAAAAGCTGGATTTACACAGGAAAAATCACTAGAATAAAGCCCTAAATTATGGACGTAAATTTATCGTTTTTCTTTTAAAACGAGTCATAAAGAGTTGTGTAAACTTGCCTTCAATAGGAAGCGTTTATTCTAGTTTAAAAATAGACGATACCCTTAAATTCAATTAAAAATACGTTGGCAATATTGCAATATTTTTTCAATTCCACAGCAAGGTGTATTTATTTCGATATAATCAACAAAATTCCCAAATAAATCTTTATTGTCGTATTGGTAAAGCTTCAAAGATGGTGTTTTTTTTTTTTGAAAATTTTGTTTAATTTATGGGATTTTCGATTGTATATAGGCACTAAAACTCATATGCCTTTTTTGTTGTTGTTTATGTTCATGTTGTTGATTTTGTTTATAACGTTTTGTTATAACATCAGTTAAATCAAGACATGATAATGAATGTGTTAAACATACCTGTGCATCAATAACTTCCCAACAACGTTGCATTAATTCAGGCTCTTCAAATAATCTTGATTGACTTAATAATAAACATGCATTCTTTGCTGTTAGACTAGTTTCTAAATAATTAACACAGGCACGTGCTAAATGCGGTACAATATATTTTTTTGCAACATATAATGTTGCCAATACAGTATCAGCTTCTAATTGAATTTCATCACAGTATAAATATCTGGAAAATTCGAAAAAACAAATAGAAACTTTATTAATATTAATTAAATTTATAATTACTTGAGTAATGTAAGAAATGCACAAGGTTCAACATCAGGTACTTCAATTTCATCTTTACATTCAGCTAAACCACCATAAAACATTGCATAAAATACAGAACTACCAGTAGCTAATACATATTTATGTGCTGGTATTGTTTGTTGTAAACTACCAGGATTACCAACAATAAAACGTACATCAGCCATTAAATCATTATTAAACATAGCAGCATTACGTTCACGTACTGTTGGTTTTGTTGCTTGCCAATTTGGATCTAATGTACCTGGTGATGGACTATTACTAGCTGTACTACTATTACCATTATTATTATTATTTAAATGATTACTATTATTATTATTATTATTAGTATTATTGGTAGTACCACCAATTGGTGAACAACATGGACTTGAAGGTGGTGAACCAGGTGCACTAGCCGGTTGCATCACCTGTAGACTTTCACGTTGTGATATAATATGGGGTGGTGATAGACTGAGAGTACCATTATTTAATGTTTCTGCTATAATTCAATAGAAAAGAATTATTAATACAATATAAATTTAAAATTTATTTCAGTACATTAACAATAGAGGGCGCTTTTCATTATCTACAAATCTATTGATAAAATAATGATATAATATGAGATAATAATAGACTAAAAGTAGCGTTATTTAATATTTTAGTTGTAATTTAATAGAAAATAATTAAATATTTACAAATTCAAAATGTACTTGTATTTCAGTACATTGATGATAGATGGCGTTTTTGGGGTACTACAAATCGATAAAATTGTTTATAAATTAATTTCAATTGTAAATAAACAAAAAAAAAAATGAAATATTGTTTGTCAAATAAAACAATGGATTTTGTTGATTTAAAATTACCGCTGAAAATCGCATAAACAATGATTTTCAATTTTCATTATGTTAATTAACAATTTAACAATTATAAAATCTAGTCATCTAATTGTTTCGTCATTTTTTTTTTCTTTCTTACCATTCATCCAGGCGTTGGTTTGTGTTACAGACATGTTGTCTTGTGTTGCCCTTTTGACAGGTTTCGTAGCAATTTTCGAATATAAATTTGACATTGCCATTTTTGTTTTATTATTATTTAAATTGACGAATTATTTATACGTTTAATTGGAAAATAAAAACGAATTTCCCCGGTTTTCAATCGAAAAAAAAGCCGACTTTAAATAAACACCATTCTCTCACTGAACGGCCGCCATCTTTGGTATACTTGTATGCGCGCGTGTGTGTGTGTATATATGTGAGACTTGTCATGGTATAATTCGTTTTCATCTCACCTCACCAATCCCCTTTCCCTAATTTATCAAATATATAACGTGTCTACTAAATTACGGTATTATTTATAAAATTAACAAATTAACAAATGTTATTGTTGCTATAGTAACATCATTTGAATATAGGTCGAGTTGCTATAGTAACAATAAACAATAAATGATGCCAAATTGATCTAATTTGTAGTAAATTTACGGATTTTACCTCGTAGTTGGCCATGTTTTATGTAATGTCGTAACTTATACGAATGAACATCAAAATATGAATAAAGCTACGATAGATTCTGATTATTCAATTGTTTTGTTGGGATTCAAATTTTAAAATTGAATTATGGATTTTATTTATGTGTCTATTATAATATTCAAAATTTTCAATAATATTTAAATAATTTTTAATAAATTAGTAAATGTGAAACGCATATACGGAAAAACTTTCTGGATCAAGGTTTAGGTTTTTGTCGATAACGATTTCTCTCATAATTCCAATTATCTTAGTTTGGTTCAAATTTAAAAAAAAAGTTGACATTTTCAAAATGGTGAAGTAATAATTTTGAATGTTTAAAAAGATAATTACAAGTTACATAAATTAATTAAATAAGTGTAGGTGTACAGGAAGAATTCTAGTAGGCGTACAAACAAGTGATGCACTATCAAGAATGATAATTGTTATTTTTTGTGGATTTTAACTTTTTATACAGGGTGTCTCGAGGATGAGCTGTTAGAGAAATAAGTCCATCCATTAGTCTCAACTACCTCTAGAAGATATTTCCATCAACCCCCGGTAAATAGGGTAGCGCACCCTACTTTCTCGTTTTAAATGGAATGCTATTTTGCCAAATTTATGGCGAAATTGAAAGAGACTTTGATAACGTGACTTATAGTTTTTCAATATTTAATTAATAAATTCATATCTTTGATAATATTGTTACTAGATAAGCCAAATTTGGTTCTCAAATAGTTCAAATTGTGTACTTTACGACAAATTTAATAGAATTGAATTATCTTTCAGCGTTTAGCTGAAATGAATTTTTCTTTCAGTCGCTTTTCAAACCGTAATTTCTTATGTTAAATGATACCATCTTTTTTACTCGATTGGATAGAGAAAAAGATTATATTTTGATGATTTTTCAGTTATTTTCAACAATTTTTCTCCTGAAAGAAAAACTAAAACATAGAAGGCTTAGCAAAACAACTTTCAATACAATTGTCACAATTAATACCTAAATAATTAATTATTTTTAGAGTTTTTCAATGAAAAATAATTCAAGTTTATCGATTTAATTAAAATTAATTGGATTCCTTGTTTGAAATTGCTGAAAAACCACGTAAAATCATTGTTAACCTCAAATGTGACAGTGTATGTCATTTTGCCGAGCCTTCTTTGTTTTTCTTTATAGGCGAATTATGAAATCTTAGGCGACTAGATACTAGATGCTTGTAAAGAATATTGCCTGAAAGAAAATTTTATATCAACTGAACGCTGAAAGATTACTCAATTCAATAAAATTTGTTAGAAACTACAATATTTATAGTATTACAATTCAAAATTTGGATTACTCAAACGGTATAGTTTTTGAAGTATAAATTTTTCAAATAGACACTGCAGAATTAGAAATTTTGAAAAAGTTAAAATTCTTGAAAATCTGTCAGTTTTAGACTATAAATCGTGTTGTCAAACCCCTCAAAATTTACCATAGAATCTAAATGTGCAATAAAAAATTCGATTCGATAGAAGGGGTTGAAAGGGTATCGAAATTATGTTCTAAAAATAATTCAGTGTATTCCAAACTTGAAAAACTTCCTTAATTATAATATCTAATGGCCCATCATTGACACCCTGTAGTTTGTCATTTTGATTTTAATAAATTCTCCTTTCTATATTTCCTCAATAGTTGATGTTAATATAAATTCTAGTTTGTCACTTATAAAAGTAGTTCTATTCAAACGATTATCGGTGTGGTGGAAGAAATTGATACTTCAAAGAGACTTATTGTGGGATACACTTCAGTAATAAGAATAAATAAATTACTAGCAAATATATGCAGATAATCTCCTATTATTTAGTGGTTTATATTTCAATTTCACCACCATTGATTCAAAACTAATCATATAACGATTCATTTTTATTATAAATCATGCAGGAAGTCTTATAGTTTATATAATACAACTTTTCCTTTATAATTAAATGAGATGAATTTAGGATAAGCCTACAATTAGTTAGTATTTTATTTAAAATTCTATACAATTTATTTAAATAAAGGCTACTTATTTACTAAGATACTATAATAATACTATATTTTCTATTGTAGTTTATTTAGGTTAAGAAATTGAATTAGGGTTGAAAGTTAACTTGGTAAATTTGATGAGTAAAATTAGCGGCAATAGGGAATTTCGTTAATATTTTAATATAAATCTATTTTATTACAAATAACTATTTCTTTTCCGAACTAGTGGACTAAATTGGGCGTTACGTAAAAGTGCCCGAAGAATTATCGTTAATTTTCCCAAAATTAATCGTCCATTTCTATTTGAATCGTTTGAAAACGATTTAAATTGGAGAGTTGTTCCTTTCGTTTATTAAAATACAACAATTAGTTAATATTTAAGACAGGAAAAACGCAACCTTAAACGGATAGTAATAAATTTGAAAATCATTGAAAACAAACTAACACGATTTGTTTATAATAATTTATAATAAAATATGATGGTGTAATTACAATTTTTTTATATGATTTGTAACGATTCCATCGATTTAGATTTATGTTCAATTGACGTACGAACTTTGTTTATAAACTAATGAATAACGAATAATGGATGTTTTATTAAAATTAATTCGTATTGTTTAAAATTAAGAATAGAAACTATTTATAAACAAAGAAGGTAGAATGAAAAATTTCCGTATTTATAAATTTGTAATTTTTCCATTCAATGATAGCATTTTAATCGTTGCATTGTTTATTGAAGTCACTAAAGAAATCCCACGAATTTTGGAAATTTCCAGTTTTTGGCCATAATTCCCCATGTTAAATAGGGGTAAATAAAAGGAAAATAAACCTTGATTGCATCTGTATTTAGATTCAAATTGGATATTATGTTTAAATCAATTAATTGTTATTATTATTGGCTCAATATCTCGGTAATAGAATGGAAATTTTCTTATTTATTTCTTTTTTGTGTCTGTATTTCCTAAATAATTTTAATAACAAATCAGTATTCAAGGTAATCTTTATAATTATTTTCGATGTAAAATGTTTGCTTGTACGTTAACACACGCACGACAAGTTTTACAAGTTTCGATAGTTAGAAATAGTCGATTAATTGGAGCACATTATTCTGTCGAGTCATCGAAAATTGAATTGTCGAAATAATTGTTAATTTTTGTTTATTATAACTAGATCAATTGAGCCTTCAAAATTCCAATAGATCGTTAGGAAATAAAAATTTAAAACTATATTTAACAGAGAAAGTTGTGTAGCTTTGGTATTTTATAATAAATTTCTCTATTGATTATAAAAATAAACAAACTTACGACGTCTTTGCAAGTCCTGTTGGTTTAACAATCGTTCATCATCGTTGTAGTCTTGATGTTCATCATCTAAAGTGAATAGATTATCCAATATTGAGACACTACTAGGCGATTGTCCATGGCCTTTATTAATATAATTCGCACACCTATACAATAAATACCAGATATCAGTTTGGCCTAATACCCAAGCTAAAACATGCCGTCCAGCACTTAAACCAGCCTGTTCTGCACCCAGCATAATACAGAATCATTTACAATACATACATGTACCTGATAATAAAATAAAAATCGATTGATTAAAGGAAATTTAATTGAAGATGATTGTAATTTCACGCTTGAAATTCTATGAAATTGATTAATCTTGTTATATTCGTCGGTTTGTGCGCAATTTTCTCCGAAATAACTTATTTGTTTTAATATTTATTGATAATACAATATTGATGGAATTTCTTGGTTTTTTTTTGTAAATTCGAGTCAATAAAAAAGTTAACAGTTAGATTTAAGTGGGTTGAATTACTGACCTAAAGTCGCGATATTCTCCTAGATGTTGATCACTTTATTTTAATTCGAGTCTAACTACGGTTATTTATCGAAATTTCGTGGATATTTCTGTTATTAAGCAGGAACAGGTACCGATAATTGGACGTTTACACTCTCACCTAGCAATCGTGGTACTAAAACGGTAGATTGGTGTGTGTATTATGTATGTTCTTTTACCTGTTGTATTATAGTTGAGTAGGTAGTGGTTGTAATGATTTAAAGCTGTTGTTGGGTACCAAGGTTGTAAAAGAGGTCTTCTGAGGTCAACTGCTACAACGTTTTTTCAAAAAAATCCAGAAAAATTTGCAAAATTTCCGCATTGTCCCATTCAAATTCACCAATTGCAGAAATAAACCCCAATATATTTGAACTTGTACTTTTAATTCCCAAATCAAAAACAGAATTGTGCTTTATAATTTTCGTATATTTTATGAAACGTGTCTGTATAATTAAGCCGAACTCGCACTACAACTAGTTTTTATTATTACACGTGTTTCAAGATGGATTCGCAATTTAACCTCTGTAGATTTGACCGAAATCAACGTTAAATTTGATCAAAAATTACCGAGAGAATCTAATTTAATCAACTTTCACCGGGTGGTAATTTATTTAGAAATTGGTCATTAACAAAATCCAAACCATCAACTGTAATTAATAGAGAGTTTTAGTTTGTTTTTTGATTTCAATACAACTGATACTAACATTTGTCATTTAGTTTCGCTAGATAGATTTGGGGTTGTTTTTCTACAATTGTCCCATCAATTTCTAATCTATTTTCGTCGGTTTTAAACGAAATTGGAGAGCATCCGTGCGATTATTGGCCAATGACAGGATAATGGGTGGAATGGGGTAGAATTATATTGATTCTTGTTATTAGTATTTCCCCGGATTGCTTTTTTACACAATACAATACCGTTTTGTGTCAATGAACTGTGAAGTTATCGTTCGATATTAAAGTAAACAATCATGCAAAACAACAAAATGCAACAACATTGCAGGTTTGTTTATTTTACAGAATAACGAAATGTCAGGTCTAAATTTATAAAGGTAGATGTTTGATTAGAGTCGACAGATAAGGGTTGAATGGTAGAGGGTTTAATTCGCAATCAAACTAGTATAATCAACAAAGTTTATTCTTACACTCTTCCTGTTGTAGTCTTTTTTCCAAATAATTGCAACTCCTTGGTCAGTTCTAATAAAATTTCTTTCTAGTAGATAAGAAACTGATCAATGGGAAATAAGTTGAAGAGACTGTTGGAAATGGCTTTTTTGTAATTTTTTACAAGTTTAAGATCGGAATTTATTCGAACTTGTTTGAATTTAAAATAGCGTTAATGATAATGACCTAATTAATACTCGATTTATAATTGATTTAGAATTATTAAATAAAATGTAACCTCATCTAGTTTTCACTTTTACCAATTCTCAGTAAGCTCAATCACAACAAAATAAATGTGTTTATTATTACAAAATTTAACATATTTTGAATTTATATTGCACTATCAAGATTATAAAATAATCGTTTGTATTCTGTTTCATTAATTTGATAGATTTAATGTCATTGATTGGATTTAAAAATAGAAAATCGTCGAATTAAAATAACGCACCTACAATTGAATATTTGATGGGCAATTATCGAAACGAAACTCGATTAGATTCAAGTTAGAATAAAGGTGATCGAGTTGCAGTCAAGTTTCTTCCTTGTACGCCTCTTTTGTGTTATCAACACGCCATCGAAGCCGTGAGAGGCCTATTTTTTCAATAGAATTAATAATTCCCATATTTATTTTAATTAACAATTTAAACAAAAATTAAAGAGACCTCAAGGATGGCGGTACAAAGAGAATTTCACAATAAAACAACGATCATCTCGTTTAATTCAAATATTTGTTTCGATAAACAAGAATTTTTCATTAAACAATTTTTAAATTCCGTGCAACCAGTTTTTGTTGTAAATTACGATAAATGAAAGCGAATTTCTGAAAGTCGTCTGTGTGCGTTTAATTGGCTTTTTATTCGTGTTTTCTTGGTGTAATGTATGCAAGTCAAAAGGAGTATATCGAATGAGAGTCTTGATATTACAGTTTTTTTCTGTTCTAGTGAGAGTAAAAGTTTTTTTCGTCCAACTTTCACCAATTTCAGTTGATGTTTTGTTACAAAATTGATTAGATTGTAATTTATTTTCAAGTTCAGTGAAAGTTTTATAGTTGGTAAATTTCTCTTTGACGAGTCTAGTCGGGGGGAAAATTGTCAAATTTCCACAAATTTGTACAAGAAATTATGTCAAATTAAAAGTAAAGTTTTGTTTATGCGAATAGACATTTTTATTGCATCATCGATTAATTTTCTATTGTGAAAATATTTCTTGCCCAACTAAAAATAAGTGTTGAATTGTGATTTTTCATTGTTTTCAACCTCGATTCTTTATTTGCTTTACTATTAATTATTGCTAATTAACTTTTGTTGTATTTTCGAAGATCCGTGTTTGTATATTTTGAGATTCGCTGCTAAATTAGAATTCGGCCCGAAGACCCAACAAGTAGCCAATACAGCATTGCGTTTAGTTCAACGTATGAAGCGCGATTCGATACATTCCGGTCGGCGGCCATCCGGACTTTGTGGAGCAGGTGTGCTTCAATTATCAAATTTAAACCAAATTCATCGTTTTTCTCCTAATTATAGCCTTATTGATTGCTGCTCGTTTACATGAATTCGGCCGTTCCACCACCGATATTGTAAAAATTGTTAAAGTTCACGAATCAACGTTACGAAAAAGGTAAATTTACGGAACGATTTTTTCGATATTTCAACCATAAAATTCTAGACTGATTGAATTTGGGGATACTCCAAGTAGTGCTTTAACGTTGGAGGAATTCATGACGGTTGATTTGGAAGAGGAACAAGATCCGCCGTCCTTCAAAGCGGCACGGAAGAAGGACAAAGAACGGCTACAAAGAGTATTAAAGTAGCATAAAAATAACTTTAACGATATTTACCGATTGTTTTCTAGTTAATGGAAGAAGAAGCTGAAAGTATCACGGATTTACAACAGGAAATCGAACGTCAATTGGCGAAGAACGCTAAAATACGTTCACGTAAAAGTGATGAGTGTTTTTTCAATTTTTTCCGAATTCTAACTGTTTGTTATTGTAGAGAAAGCACAGGACGATAGTCAAGTGGAAGAAACTCAAGAAACAAATCGATTTATTGAAGAATCCACTTTAGGTACAATCAAGCAAATACTCGAAGAGGAGGTTGATAATCCGGAAAATATCGAAGAACCCATCAAGGAATTAGGTAGATTTCTATTCAAATTCGTTACAGTTTTTACAGAAGTTTCTCTAAAAATTGCTGCACTAATTGAATCATTATTTCATTATTTTAATTTAGTTTAATTAAATTAAATAAACGAGTATTTATTAACAGGCCCGGACTGGAGAGGGCCGATTTCTCGCTTCTTTTTGGAAATATCGCAAAAATTAAAACAATTAAAAAGAGCATTTCAAGTTGTATCTAGGGACTTTTTCATTTCAGATTAATTTTGAGTAATAGAGGAAAATTTTGAAGTACGTTTCGTCGTAGTATTTTACTTCGTGAGTTAGCTAATATTGTTCATTTCCCAATCATTCTGATAGAGTTTATAGAAAATGGAAAGCGCTTTGTAAATTTTCAAGAAATTTCCCAATCGGCTTGCTAGTTNTCCAAAAATTGCCAAAAATTGAAGGGCTTGTATTATACCTTTTTTGATTTGCTTTCCAAAATTGTCAGTAATAATCGATAACTTGCTTACTCTAGCGAATATTGCAATGAATCAGGCATCATTATAAGGAACATTTCAAGAGGCATTAGAGAACGATTTTCGTTTTGGAAAATTTTATTTGAATTTAAATTTACAGATACAAATCTAGGAGCATGATTTTTGCATATTTTTCTATGTTTTCGCCGATAATTTAGCGAGTTTTATAAATCTGCACAGTACATAAAGAAAGGAAAACGCTTCCTAATGTCCAAGAAATTTTCCAGTCGGAGTGCTAGTTTTTTGAGCGTTTTCAAAAAATTGAAGGGCTTATTTTTCGATTAAGTGTGGAAACAATGTCAACATTTACCAATCGATAACTCGCTTATTTTGGGGTGTAAATAGAATAGCATTACAAAGAGAAAGTTTTCTGTTTTAAAAAATCGAATCTAAATCTTTCAATCATTAGAAGTTGTTGGAAAACAAGCAGGAAATTGTCCATCATTTGTCGCACGCGACATCGAAGAAGATCTAGTGCGGATTTTCGAAATTTAATCGGGACCAAAATTGTCCAATCCGGCACTGTTCATCAATTTATACAACGCAAAATAATAAAAGCAACATTACATCAATATTAGCGATTTGATTTGTTATTTTTCCCACGTTAATTAAATATTACGTATAAATAATTCTATTTTTAATTGTGTTATTGATATGTTATTAATAGAAACACTTAATTATAATTCAAATACTACGTTTTTTCTGTTATTTGCATTAACGGAGTGAAATTAACCATTAGAACACACATCTCGCAAATTAGGGTTGCTGGTGATTACAGCGTGGAAAAAAATCTCGCTCAATTATAGCAAGATAGAAAAACTATATGGAAATTATTAGTTTTTTGCTGGTAATTTAATTTCTTCGTATAAATACAGCAGAAAAACTATTGAAAGTGGAGGAAATCGTGTTGTAAAGAGGGCACTTATCGCCGAATAATGGATCGATTTCCAAGAGGGCTCTGAATTATTGTGTTTACAGTGCCATTAATATTTGTATGACTTTATCGACAAGTTAAATTAACTAATTTACTACTTAAATGGAAGTAAATTTTGCTTTTAGTAGAGAATGTTGCGTAAATTGAGATTGCTCTTTTTCTTTGCTCCTTCTCTTTTGATAAAAATAGGGTCGTACAATAGATTTATTGTATCTAGAAAAGATGCAATTTCAGTTCTTTTGGACATTTTTACCGTTTTCATTGTGACATTGTCGTTTAAAGGTCCGGATATCGCCAGTATGGGCTTAGCAAATTCACTTGAAGATACTTCAAATGCTGTTCAACCATCGCTGCCAATAGACGTCGATTTGTCATTCGATGATATCGACGATGAAGAATTGGATTCGTATATAATGACCGAAACCGAATCGAAAAACAAGAATGCTATATGGCTACAAAGGAACGCCACATTTCTCGAGGAACAACGCTGTAAGTAAATTGCCAACAAATTTATTGGAATTGATGTCGTTTTCGAGCAGTGAAAGCGGAGAAATTGCAAAAGGAGCGCGAGGAAGGCAAGCCGGAGAAGAAGCGCCGCCGGATTGTTCGCCGTAAACCGATTGGGCCGACTAATTCAGCCGGCGAAGCTATCGAGAAGATACTCCAAGAGAAGAAGATCTCATCGAAAATCAATTATGATGTATTGAAGAGTTTGAATGTCGGTTTGAAAAACGGCAATGATGGGAAAAATTCGGATAATAGTACAAAAACAAGCGTACAAATTAAACGGTAAAAACTTCGATATATTTGTTTATTTGTTTGAGTCGATGTTTTTATCAGGGCGGACGTTGATGATAAAGAGAAAACGGTTAAAAAATCGGACGATAAAAAGAAGACAACAAATGTTGGTTTGCCGTTTATGGAGACAACTAAAGATGAATCTGTTGTTGGGAATAATGCACAACAACCACCAACAGGTGAGTTATTGTATAAGTTTTAGTCAGACAAAGCCGGCAGGAAATCACTATAGAATAATATAAATAACAACCTGTTTCTGACATGTTTTATTATTAAGGAACGCTTTAGGAGTCGGTGAAAAAGTGGAAACTTTAACGAACGATTTCTTGTCAATTTTTAACGAAAATTCAAATCTTTTAGGCTTATTCGAAAGAGCAATTCAAGCTCTATAGTTATAATGTATTTATAATAGTTAAATCTGATTTCATTTCAAATAAATTGATAAAATCTGAGTTGCGGGAAAATTTAAGAAAACCCCCAGATTTTCATCGATAACTCAAAATTTCCACTACATTTTCGAAAACTATAAAGTCCCTCTTATAGGGCTGGAATTACTCGTTCGAACAAGCCGAAAAATTTGACTTTTCGTTAAAAAATAAACGAAAAATCCAGTTTTAATACGACTCCTTGATTTGCTTATTTTGACAAAATTGTTGGTTTAGTTGCCGAAGAAGATTTAGACGATGATTATTACGATGAAGATGCTCCTGTTGAAGAGACCGGCAAAGAGAACGGTGGATTAAGCGAAATGTTACGCCAACATACCGACAATAACGATGAAGATGACGATTATGGCGATTATGATGAGGATGAATACTAGTTTTTTTTTTTTTAAATATTGTTGAATCGTATTGTTATAATTAATTTATTTCTTTTTGTATATCAGCAATTTAATTAAGAATAAAATATTGAGAATATAAGAGGAAAATCGGCGTGGAAAAGCAATTAGCGTCCATTAAGTACCACTTAAAAATCATAAACTCAATAATACTAGAGTGTTGCTCATATTTACCGATAATCGTACAAATTGATTAGAATTCTATTGACTTTACTCAATTGTATTGTTTGTCGCGCCATTATCGCTATTTTTAGGTGAAGTTTCGAACTTGGCACGAATTCGCCCAAATAACCTCGAATTTCTTTGTAAATCAAGTGCAAATATGGGCGATAATTCGAGAAATATTTGCACAGGTATGTCGCTTAATCGCTTAATCGCTTAATTTAGCGCAAATCGATTGGACAAAGTTGTTTGAACATTCAGAATGTGCATTTTTTGTGCGTTTTGAGTCGAAACGCCCCAGGATCGGCGCGTTTAAAACTTGAAATTGATACGATCTTCGTGTAAATGACGTATCTTTTATTATAAAAAATATCTACGTATATAGTCTCGGTCATATTAAACAAAGAGACAATTTAATTTAATTTAATTTAATTTAAATCTCCAAAGGGGTGAGTTTTATAAATAACCGGTACGTGCAAGTGTTTGAACGTTTGCTTTTAATTAACGAAAGGCCGTATTTTTTTAGAGTAAACATCGGTCTAGTAGCGATTGAATTCGTTTATTGCGATCAGGGAAATTTCTTATACAATTCGGTTGACATCCATCTTTCAAATTTAATAACCTGTCAGTCGTTTGAGATTTTACGCTGCTGATCGAATTTCGTCGTGATCCCAAATATATGAGTTGATATTCAGCAGGCTTTTTACGAATTTATTTACGCGATTTCTGTACAATTCATCGAATTATAAAAACTTACAATTTATGGTTCGGTAACAGCGGAATTTCTGCAAAATTTGCGGGTTACTGCTTCTAGTTCCGTATTTTTTCAAACGGATGTATAGCAGAAATTAGTAATATTCACAACATACGAATTCATTGAAATTGAGTGCAGGTTTCTCGTGTTTTTTTACAATTTCTTCAAATTTCCCCCTATAATTCAATAAATATTATCGATTTTTTAATGATTTTCTTCAAGATTATAACAAATTTAAAGAGCTTTTCAAATCTATAAAAATTCTCTAATAAGCTTGTCAATTTTCCGGAAAATTGACAGAAACTTGAGAGCTTGTATCACATCTTTTTTCGAGGCGGTATCTAAAATATTCCAATTAATAATCGATATCTCCCTTGTTTGATAATATTTTGTGATGAATATAGTAGCATTGGAAAGAGAATTTTAAGGAGTATTAATGAGCGTTTTTGTTTCGGAAAATTCCAATTAAATTTTGAGTTTGAGAGGAAAATCTTGGAGCGCGTATTTTTTAACAATTTCTCCAAATTTTCCTTAAAACTTAATGAATATTATCGATTTTTCAATAGTTTCCTCATAATATACAGAAAATTGAAAGGGCTTTTCAAATTCACAAAAATTCCTCTAATAAGTTTGCCAGTTTTTCGGAAAATTGACAAAAAATTGAAGCTCAAATCTTCTTCGTTCCTAAGAAATGCCAGTTTTCAATCAACGACAACTCCCTTGTTTGATAAGATATTGCAATGAATATAGTAGCATTGGAAAGAGAATTTTAAGGAGTATTAATGAGCGTTTTTGTTTCGGAAAATTCCAATTAAATTTCGAGTTACAGGGGAAAATCTTGGAATACGTGTTTTTTCCAAATATTTCCATATTTTCCCATATAACTTGGCAAATATTAACGATTTTCTAATTATTTTCTCACAGTTTATAGCAAATTGAAAGAGCTTTTCAGATCTTCAAAAAATCCCCCGGAAAATTGACAGGAACTTAAGGGTCTATATCATATCTTTTTTTCGATATAATATCTTAAAAATGTCAATTTTCAATAATCAAAATCTTCTTCATTTGATGAGATATTGTGATAAAAACTGTAGCGCTAGAAAGAGAATTTAGGGAGTATTTAAAAATGTTTTTATTCCGAAAAGTTCCAATTGAATTTTGAGTTACAGAAGAAAATTTTGAAGCACGTGTGTTTTTATAAAAATTTCACATTTTCACTTACAACTGAGCGAATCTAATCGATTTTTCAATGATTTTCTTGTAGTTTATGGAAAATTGAGAGAGTATTTTAGATCTGCAAGAAATCCTCCAATAAGTTTGTTAGTTTTCCGGAAAACTAGCAGAAATTTGAAGGCCTGCATCGCATCTCTTTTTTTCGATTCGATACCTGAATTTGCCAATTTTTAATAATCGGTATCTCTCGTGTTTGATAAGGTATTGTAATGAATGCAGTAGCACGAGAAAGAGCATTTTAGGGACTATCTATGAGCATTTTTGTTTTGGAAAATTCTAACAGAATTTCGAGTTACAGAGGAAAATCTTGAGATACGTAGCTTTTCAATATTTTCACATATAATTTAGCAAATATGATTGATTTTCCAATTATTTTCTCCCAGTTTCTAGTAAATTGAAAGAGCTTTTGAAATTTGGAAGAAACTCTAATAAGTTTGACAATTTTCGGGAAAATAACACAAACTTGAAGGCTTCTTCGAATCGGTATCTAAAAAATGCCAATTATTAATAATCGATATCTCCCTTGTTTGACAATATTTTGTGATGAATATAGTGGCATTAGAAAGAGCATTTTTAGGAGTATCTATGCGAATTTTTGTTTTGAACAATTCCAATTGAATTTTGAGTTACGGGAGGAAATCTTGAAGCACATTTTTTTCACAATTTCTTCAAATTTTGCCCTATAACTTGTTAGTAACCATTGATTGTTCAATGACTTTCTTTCAGTATATTGCCAACTGAAAGAGCTTTTCAAATTTACAAAAACTCCTCTAATAAGTGTGCCAGTTTTCTGGAAAACTGGCAAACTGAGGGTTCACTTTATTTCTTTTTCTTCGATAGTTTCCCTAAGAAATGCCAGTTTTTAATCAACGATATCTCCCTTATTTGTCAAGATATTGTGATGATTACAGTGGCGTGAGAAAGAGCATTTTAAGACCTATCTATGAGTATTTTTGTTTTGGAAAATTCCAATTGAATTTCGAGTTAGAGAGGAAAATCTTGGTGTACGTGGTTTTCCATATTTTCCCATATAACTTCGCAAATATTATCGATTTTCCAATTATTTTCTCCCAATTTGTAGCAAACTGAAAGAACTTCAAAAACTTCTCCAATAAATTTGCTAGCTTTCTGGAAAATTGACAAAAGCTTAAAGGCCTGCATCACATCTTTTTTCGATTCGGTACCTGAAATGCCCGTTTTTAATAATCGCTATCTCCCGTGTTTGATAAGATATTGTAATGAATATAGGAGCATTGGAAAGAACATTTTAAGGAGTATTTATGAGCATTTTTGTACCGGAAAATTCCAATTATATTTCGAGTTGCAGCGGAAAATCTTGGAATATGTGTCTTTTCCAAATATTTCCATACTTTCCCATATAACTTAGCAAATATTATCAGATTTCCAATGATTTTCTCACAGTTTATAGCAAATTGAAAGAGCTTTCAGATCTTCAAAAAATCCTCCAATAAATTTGCTAATTTTCCGGAAAATTGACAGAAACTTGAAGGCCTGCATCACATTTTTTTTTCGATTCGGTACCTGAAAATGCCAATTTTTGATAATCGATATCTCCCTTATTTGTTAAGATATTATAATGAATATAGTAGCATTAAAAAGGGCATTTTAAGGAGTATTAATGAGTTTTTCTTTTAGAAAATACCAGTTGAATTCTGAATTACAGAGGATAATCATGGAGCAAGTACTTCATAACATTTTTTTCATAGTTTTCCCTATAATTCTCGATTTTTCAACGATTTTCTTACAATATAAAGTAAATTGAAAGCGTTTTGCATTTTATTTTAGAAAATTCCCAGCAGACTTGTTAGTTTTTAGGAAAATTAACAAAAAATTGAAAATTGGGCCTGTTATTTAAGTTTTTTCGTTACAATTCCTAGTTCCGTTGAAACACATAAAAAAAATCTATTTCCGCTTTGGCACTTCCGCATCCTCTCTGTTACCAATTGTTTTATTAATAATAAATTGTGATTGAATTTTCCGGGTTGTCGACCCGCCCGCTCATATTCCAAATTTCCAACAGTAAAACGACGAAATTTGATCGCAACCGTTATGGCAATAACGCGCTAATTAATCGCGTTATTCAGATCCATTTACTCGATTTTTTTCTCTAATTCAATAAAACTGCCAATATTAAAATTATTAATGGATCATATTCCAATCAATTCACGCCTGACCCGGCGCATCCACCAATTCTACTCCATAGAAAATGTTCTAGTCCCGTGGAACTTCTCCTGGGTGAAATCCAACCGATTAGCAGCCATGGGCTGGCCGCAGACAACCGAAAATATCAAATATCTCATGGGTGTTGGTATCAAACATCTTGTAACATTATCGCCTGAAATGTTACCACCAATTGATGGTGGCGTAATCCAATGGGATTTGATAGCGATTGAAGAATTCGAAGCCCCAAGTCTGGATGATATCGTCAAATTTATAAAAATCTGCGAGAAAGCTCATAAAAATCGCGAAGTAAGTCTCAATATTAGCCTGAATACTAATCAAATCTTGTTTATATTTGAGTTAATTTTGTCCAATTCATTTTCAATTCGTTGCCGATTCTGGAATTATTGAATTACAGGCAGTTGGGGTGCACTGTCGGATGGGCCGTGGCCGTACCGGCGTTATGGCGGCGTGTTATTTGGTCCATTTTGACGATTTAATACCGGCACAAGCTATAACGAAAGTGCGTCTTCTGCGGCCTGGTTCGGTAGAAACGCCACAACAAGAGAGGGTAATTTCTCTATATTACGACTATTTGAGACGTACCTACTAGAAAATCAATTGATGAAATGAATAAAATTTATTCTAGTAGATTTTCTTTCGATTATATTCGAAACCTAGTCAGATTTTTATCAAAACATTATCCGCGTTTCGATTCTAGACACGATGTAGTTGTTGATTTTTTTATTGTTCGTGTACAAAATCATTGAATAGACTTTATCGGCGTAAAAACCAGACAGTGTAGAAGAAATCATGAAATATTGCAATAAAGACTAGGAATTAGACCGTTTTTTATTTGGTGAAATATCGAAATTAGTTACAGTGGTAGACTTTAAGATTTCAGAGGATTAACATTGTGTGCCCTGAAAAAAATCGTCTAGATAAAAAAAATGTATCGGGGGAATCAATTATTCGGCAACTTGGGAGGAGTTGTCGGGAAAACAGGTCGTAATAACAACTGATAGGGAACAAAATTAATTCAGGGCGTTGTAAATGTCGACAAACATCTAGTTTGAGAATTACGCAGCATTCTATTATTGTTGATTTATATCGTTGCGTTAATTATGAACAAAGCGAACAGAAGTCGAGGGGAAATGGAAATTTAACGAAAAACTGGTAAGATTTTAGGATTAAAATTGTCCTTTGTAGGTATTTTGTTTTTATTACTCTTATTAAGGGGTTGATGATGATTTCTCAATTAGTTGGATATCTAGACGATTTTCCGGAAAATTAACGGGCTTATCGACAAATTTCTCAGATATTTGGGAAGTACTTTCAATTTACTATAGAGGGTAGTTTGAATCATTCAAAAACAAGGATTATTAGCTAAATTAGAAGGTATAATATAAAAAAACACAAGAGAAAGGTACTTTAATATTTTCCTGTATAATTCAGAGTTTTCTCGAAATTTTCCAAAACAAATATGTTCATTTTGCACTAGAAGAAATGGCCTTTTCCGTGAGATATCGCCCGTCGGTCGAAATATCAAATTAGTGGAGAAATCATCAACCAAATATTCGCTTTTTCGACTTCAATAAGAAAGTTTCAATTTCGGCCAATTTTACGGCGTTTAAGCGAAATATTTTGTTGCGTTAATAGCGATAAAAAGTCCAATTTCGTTCTAAGCAACAAATCTGCCAATCAATTCACCACAAACTGTACTAAACGGCAACCGAGCCATTTACAGCCTGAAAGTTTACCAATTTCGATTCCTTTGCAACTTTCAGACTTCTCCCGGCTAACGCAATTTGGAAGTTTACAGAAATAACGAATCTATCAATCAATTTGGGCTTGCAACGAAGGCGTCAAATCGATCTATGGGTTTTCGCAGATAATTTCCCGAATAATCGCCCCCTTAGCGTCCATTCTGAACGAAAATGGCGCGTCCAAATTATAGTTGGGCTAAACGTGCGCGTGGCTGGATAGTCGAGTTGATCGAACCAGGTAGGGTTTTTTTATGGAAATATTGGGCCAATATTGTCTGTTTTCCAGTCAATCTCTTGTAATTTTCAACTGGAATTTCTCTAGCACACATTCCGGCTGGAGTACACGCAAATATTGCTGTTTTATATTAAATTTAAAGGTTGTCGTTTTGCATTTATTGCTTTTGAAAAAAATTCAAGATATGGAAGATAAAAAAACAATTTCAACATCAAACGGGCGTCTTATTGTTAATATAAAATATACAAGAGACGATCAAATTTCCATATTAAAAGTAAATTGAGTGTTTTTGTATTGTGGGCCGAAAATTATTGTTAATAATCTTTACGAATTGATACGATAACCATGCGCGAAAAACCAACATTTTTACCGTTACCCCAGCATTACCGCCAACGCGGACAATGACGACGTCGCCGCCGTCGACGTCGTTTTCCCATGCCTGTCGTTTGAAAATTTCCAGTTCAGTTTTCCACACGGCGCTGTATCGACTTGAAAACTAAAACCGCACTCAACTATCAAACGAACTTTGATTGCCGAATTGGCACTGAAAATTCGCGAGACCAAAACCACAATGGAGCGATATAAAAATTGATGGTTTCTAGTGTTTGATTCAACTTGCGCTAGTTTAAAGGAGCAATGTTTCTAATGTAAGTTAATTGTCGAATTCAGCTAGAATTGAGACGCTTTATCCCGGATTTTTCCGTAGATATTTGCCTAATTAAATTCCAAGTATGAATCGGTTTGATGCGTATTCTGCACATTTAATTGAAAATAAATCTTTGTAAACAATTCGTGTAAAAAGCGGGCGAAAAATTCGAATTCATGCCGTTGAAAAAAGGCATTTTTCATAAAATTCGTTTATTTTATATTTTTTCGATATAACCATTATAAATTACGGCCAGATGTTGCACTTTGATAACTTTTCAATCTATTTACGATACATTGATGGATGTGTTGCTCTCTACAACACATAAAACAAAATTTAAACTCAATTTCTCAATTTTGCGAGTCTGTTGTTGTTTGTTTGACTATTCCATACGTCTTCAATAACAATCAACGTGTTTACCCCAAATTCACCTTTTATATCGCCAGCTCTCCTATAATCCACCAATTTATTGAGTATTTTTACCACAATGTGGAAATTTACAAGAACCGGCTTGTTTTCATTCGAATTAATCGTGTTATCTGGACTACTGTTTGTTTTGATAAAATTATGTTATTAGAGGGATTAATTTTCCGTGCGTAAAATCGCTACAATCGCTAGATTGATAGATGGATGAGTTTAGATAAAAATCACATAGTTCGATCTACTGGGAATTCGTGAAAAATCGCCCTGAACAACGCTTGTTCTCAATCCAATACAATTAGACCAAATCGGAGTAAATATTGGCTGTAATTAAATTGTTAAGACATTAGAAATGATCCGTAAGCAGAGCAAAGACGCTTCCTAGTTGAATAATTATAGAGCATCATTAGCACTTCTGTTGCTTTGACTTTAAACGATATTAGAACTGGGTACGTGCATAAATCACTGGCTTCTCAATTGAATTATCAATGAGCAACGGTTTATGCAACACTGAATCAAGATAATTGCGAATTTTCATTGATTTGACTCAATTAAACTCAACATAACACGATAGAGGTAAAATAATCCGGCTATAGGTGCACGATATTGATGTGTGTAGGTGGATTTGTGGCATATTTAATCTTTATCCGTCAGACAGGTAATAAATTTCCAGACCCGTTTCGAACGACAAAACCATACCCATTTGTGACAAGTCTATCTTGTTATTATGATGCTGTCCCAGAAGTTTTGGTTATTTATGCATTATTAGTGTCTCAACAAGTTCTCCCAGGAAATTCTTTCGAATGTTGTCGAAAAACAAACAATGAATCGATACTGAAGGGAATAAATTATGATGATGCGAGAGGGAAATTTCCAATCGAATAATGCAACAATTCAATTGCCCGAAATTTTGGTTTGAGTATTTCTATCGGGCGAAATTTGCGAAATCGTTTGTGGTTTTATAGAAACGGTTGTTTTAGAATTGTTGTGGAATTTTCCACAATTTGATAAATTGCCATTTTATTCGCGTCTATGAACAATGGGGAAGAACTTTCAAATTTATTCAAAATTTAAATAAGGTGTTTGTGGTATAGATAAACTTACAAATGATAATATTTCAACAATAATGCAGTTTGAATGAATTTTTGAGATTTTCGGGTTTAAGAGCCCCATTATGAATTGCCATTAAATTTTCAAAATTTCTGTCCAACAGGTTCTTTAAATTTGTCTTAGTTTAAAATTGTGTAATATTATATTAAATTTTGAAAGTTTTAGCGATTTTTCGGAAAATTCAGAGTGTTATCGGAAAATTACTTGAACATTTAGAAGCGCTTTTAATTTGCTAAATATTATGAGAAAACCATTGAAAATATACAATATTGGCACAGTTATGGTGAAAAGTTAGTAAATCGTCAAAAATACGGAAAATCGTGCCTTAAAATTTCCTTCAATAACTCAGTTTTATGCGAATTTTCAAAAATGAAAACCGACACGCGATGAACGTTAAAATTCTCTTTCTATGGTCGTTTAAATTATTCTAATTTGTTAAAAAATAACAGAGAAAGCGTGTTTCAAATATTAGCACCCTTAAGGCCGTTACGGCTAGATTTCGAGTCATTTTTAGGTCAGTTACCAAATTTTATGAAATAGTTGGGCCACTTTAATCAATTTAGAGGTGAATTCTTGTTTTTAAGTCCAAATTTTCCGAAAAAATTGACCTTCAGTTTAAAAGGAGACAATTTGAGCTAAATTATCAAGATTTTGAGTCATTTTTGGGCCAACTGACAAATTTTCAGAAAACCTGACTTTATATCAGTGATTTTTAGAAAGTGTTTATAATAAAGTCGGTATTTGATCTCGATTTTTTCGATTCAAAAACATGACAATTTTGGAGCTTGAAGATATTTTTGAGCCAGTTGGTGAATTATATTAAATAATAGGGCCATTACAATCATCTTTGAAGTGAATTCTTGGCTTCAAATTCAAATGTTCAGAAAAATTGGCCCTAAGTCTTCGATTTTTAAAAGGAGACAATTTAAATCCATATTTGAGCTAAATTGCCAAAATTTTGAGACAATTTTGAGTCAATTTACAAATTTTCAAAAAAGACTGACTCTTAGTCAATGGGTTTTAGCGGGTTTAGCAGTCGGTGTTTGATCGAGATTTCTTAGATTTTGAAACAGGAGTTTTCGAGGCATTTTCTGGGCCAGTTGGTAAATTTCCCGAACTAGCAAGGCGATTTTAATCAATTTTGAGATAAATTCTTGCCTTTAAATCTAAATTTCCAGAAAAAAATGGCTATAAGTCTTCGATTTTTAAAAGGAGACAATTTTAATCTGTATTTGAGCCAAATTACCAAAATTTTGAGACAATTTTGAGCCAGTCGACAAATTTTCAAAAAAATTGGCTCTTAATCAATGAGTCAACGAATCTCTATAATAAAGTCGGTATTTGATTTAGATTTTCTTGCTTTTGAAATATGAGAGTTTTTGAGTTTAAAGCTAGCTTTCCAGACATTTTTGAGCCTTTTACTGGATAGTAGCGACATTTTCATCAAGTTTGAGGTAAATTTTTGCCTTTAACTATAAATTTTCAAAAAAAAAATCGCCCTAAATCATTAATTTTTAAAATTAGACAATTTAAATGGGTAGTTGAGCTAAATTTTCTAGATTTCGAGACAGTTGGCAAATTTTCAAAAACAAATAGCTCTAAATTAATGAATTTTAGCGAATTCTTATAATAAAATCGGTATTTAATCTAAATTTTCTAGATGACAATTTAAAAACATTTTTGGGCCAGCTATTTTCCAAAATAGCAAGGCCATTTTAATCAATTTTGAGATAAATTCTTGCCTTTAAGTCTAAATTTCTATAAAAAATTGGCCCTAAATGTCAGATTTTTGAAATCAGACAATTTAAATCAGTATTTGAGCTAAATTACCTAGATTTTGAGGCAATTTTAAGCCAATTGACAAATTTTCAAAAAAATTGGCTCTTTAACGAATTTCTGTAATAAAGTCGGTATTTGATTTAGATTCTCTTGATTTTGAAACATGAGAGTTTCGAGTATAAAGCTAACTTTCCAGACATTTTGGGTCAGTTGGTAAATTTTACTGGATAGTAGGGACATTTTAATCAAGTTTGAGGTAAATTCTTTGAGTCTAAATTTTCAGAAAAAAATTGGCCCTGCCTCTTTAATTTTTAAAATGAGACAATTTAAATCGGTAAATGAACTAAATTATCTAGATTTTGAGGCAATTTCCAAAAAAATGGCTCTAAATTTTAGCGAATTCTGATAATAAAATCTGTATTTGAACTAAATTTTCTAGATATTGAAACATGAGAATTTAAAGACACTTTTGGGCCAGCTATATTTCAAAATATCAAGGCCATTTTAATCAATTTTGAAATAAATTCGTGTCTTTAGTTTAAATTAAAAAAAAATTGGCCCTAAATGTTAGATTTTTGAAATGAGACAATTTAAATCGGTAGTTGAGCTAGGTAACCTATATTTTTAGACAGTTTTGAGCCAATTGGCAAATTTTCTGAAAAAAAGTGGATCTAAATCAATGATTTTTAGCGCATTTTTATAATAATGTCGATATTTGATCTAAATTTTCTATATTTTCAAACATTTTTGACTTAAATTTCTAGTTCTTTGACGGTGCGTCTAACTCATGAGTCAAGCTGGATTCTTTACATTTCTTCTTTAATTTCATCGTAAAAAATTCGAAATTACAAACGCTAAATTACACCCCTATTGGTTCTATTTTATTTATAATGCGTGTAAAAATAAATGGGCATAGTTTAAAATGTTCATGCTTCATTGAATTTGCGGTCGGACCCTAATAAAACACTTAGTTATCTACCCCTAAGAGATTTTCGTCCAGATCCGTATCTGAAATTTTAAAAATATTGAAAAAAAATCATCATATTAGAATTTTTTGCGAATTTTAATTTCTCTTTTAACTCTTCAAAGCAATTATTTATTACAATTGATAATAAGTTTTCTAATACTAACGTGGGCTTGAAATTTAACAAATCCCCCTAAATTTGCTACCTACCCCATCGTAAATCTTACTGCCCATCTTTTTGCGGTTGACAATAGTAGGGGCCTCGGGCCGTCTTTTTTTTAACACGCATCAAATTCGTTGTTGAATTAATTTAAATTTACAGTTTCTTGAAATATTATTAACCCGCTATGTCTCATTTATTAAACGATAATACTTTGTTAGATTCAAGTTTCGCAATTTAACTTATCTTGAGTTTTTTGGCGAGGGCAATTTGTAATTCCTCCATCTGAGTAAAACTAAACGCAACTGTTTATCATTTCTTTATCAAATCGATTACGAAATTTCTAATACCCAGACCGGTAACTATCTGATGGCAGCTTATAAAGCTTAGAAGCTCAATCTGTCGCTATATTTATGTTTTCCTTTGATAGCAATTAACCGTTGTTGTTGTTGATTTTGAATTTTCCTTTTTGTCGATTCTAATATAGATGGAATTTGGAATTTTTCGGAATTTGTGGATTTATTCGAATTATTTATTGTGGTATTCAACAACTAAGTGTAAACTTGTGTATAGTTTCTCGATAAAAAGTAAATAAATCGTTACGGATTACCAGGAGGTGGATTTCTGTAAATTTACTGTAAAGAAAAATTTTCGCAACAGATCCAATCAGTTGTTCCAACATTGATGTAGAAATTCGAGATTTAATCCTGTAGTTTTTTGATTTCAGTTTAATTTTTAAAACTTGCCTTATATGCTGTTTTATAACTCTAAATTGTCGCCAATTTTCCGAGTTTCCACAAATTATTTGACATTAATTTCTGTTGCAACAATATAAGAATGATTTCCCAGATTCTTCTAAAGAATTCTACCTTGAACCAACTCTCATCATTTCAGGTAATTCGTTTGAAATACAATCCGAAAGGCTTCTATTTACCTTGCCTTAGGTGTGTTTGGCTATTCGTCCGGTTCAGAAATAGATCGAATTTTACTGATTTACAGAAGACCATCGCCTTGAGAAATTCCGTTTTTTGATTCGACAGCTACCGAATTCTTCTATAAACATTTCCGTGGATTCTTCCATCTGTCACAGCAATCAAAAATCGGGTTAAATTCCGTTACTCTAAACGAGGATCGCCATCAAAATCAACAGTCTTAAATCTTAATTGTTCTCCAACAAGGTGGAACGATTTTTCTGACACAGATTCTCAGCGTTAATGTTAGATTGAGAATATTTTCGATTAAAACGCCACAAACTAAACGTTTTACGCTCTTCAGTTCCGATAAAATTCCCAACAAATATCGCTGTGGAATTCTTACACAAACTACAACTACAATGACGGCTCATTTAAATAATTATCCATTTATTCTATTGTTATGGGAGATTTCAAAGCGCCCCTATTCGATTTGAAGTAGTGCCACTAATATTTCTTTCTATTATTCGATTGTATGAAAGTTTCCACATTAGAAGTCTTCACGACGGATGAAAGTCGTAGATAGAGCAACAAAAATATCTCCCTGAGAGAGTTCAGGTGTTACAATAGCTACAAACGAAATTTGATAAAGTCCAGTCTTCATTCAATTCTTTTCTGAATATTTTTAGCTTTGATCGGAAACCTCCACTTTTCTATGATCCAATCTAGTCTGTGAAACACGCCCATTTTCTTGTATTAATGAAATATCTTATTTTTATTTTAACGATACAAGAAAATATTGATTTAAACACTTCATCGTGGGATTATTTATTTCGAACATGTTAAAATTGAACGAACGCAATTGAGGTTTAAAATTTATTTTAACAGTTCAGAAATTGAAAATATATTTAGTACAACTTATAAACATTAAAAATAGAAGAAATCTTTGATTAGGAAGCCGAATGAAAATTATTCGGCTGGTATAAACGAATTTTCTGGGGAAAAAATAACGGTTTCAAGACTCTTAAGAGACTGTAGATAATTCAAAAAGTTTCTTTTGGAAGAACAAACGGTTTTAATTCTAAATATGCATGAGTCGCTTTATTTGATATTCATAAAAGACAAACATTTTATTTCCGTATGAATGTTGAAAAAGACTTTATCAATATCTCCGTTGTCAGGAAGCTGGAATATTTCCATAAAAAGGACAATTTTTTACGATACAGAAACCGTAAGTTGTAATGAAGTAGGAAGTGGAGAATAATGAAACTATGTCGAAAATATTGCAAAATAAAGTATGATAGAAAATTTTTGTAGTTTTCTTAAGAAAAATCAAAATTTTAAATACAAAAATTCGACTAGAAATCGTTTACAGTCCAAAAAGTCGGATTATGTTAGAATTGACAAAACTTTCCTGTAACATTGATTCAAACTGAAAAAGGCAGCTAAATCGATAAAAATTGGACAATTCGATGATCAAATTTCAAAGAACAGAGCTTGAAGAAATTTTAATTGAAAGTCAAAAATTCTCTTTAAAAATAACCAAATGCTAGTCTTCACAATTTATAAAATAAAGCTGTGAAATATTCAAATTTGGAGTGAAAATCAAAGACTTCGCCCAAAAATTAATTAAAAACTTGTAAATTGTCTTCTTTTCATAAATTATTGACAAAATTCGTCAATAATTAGGAAGAAATTCAAGTTAAGGGGCTAGCACTCGTGAAATTTAGTTGATGATTTCTCCATTAGTTGAACACCTAGACCGTCACGTGATATTTCGTTGAAAAGGGCATTTCTTTTAGTCTAAAATGGGTATGTTTGTTTTGGAAAATTTCGAGAAAATTGCTAATTAAATAGGAAAATCTTAGAGCATCTTTTTCTTGTGTTTTTCCATATTTTCCCCTCTAATTTAGCTCATAATACTTATTTGTCAATGATTCAAACTTCCTTCTATAGTCAATTGAAAGCTCTTTCTAAATATTTAGGAATTTTCCCGATAGGTCTGTTAGTTTTCCGGAAAATCGGAAAAACCGGTATTAGCTGAAGGGGAAATTAAAAGAACACAAGAACAACATTTTCCTGCATAATCCAGGATTTTCTCGAACTAATGGGAAAGTCATCATTCGTTTTTCAGAGGGTCTTAAAGTCGACAATTTTCTTTAAGAAAGTAACGGTCTATTCTGCATTACTCAGCGGCAAAATTCGTTAAAAATTTCCAGTTTTCGATGACTAAAAGTGCAGAATTCGAATATATCGAATGTCCAGTTTCAAATTTACGATAAATAAAAATCTAAACTAGCTAACGTTAACAATAAAGTCGTTTTTTCTCAATTTTTACAACTCTTTGAATTCGCTTACAAATCAGTCCAATAAAGTTTCCAAGTTAAATTACAACAGGACTGTAAAAGGAAGTAAAATCATCATGGATATCATTTAACTTTGCCAGAGTTTGTGTGCATCGTTGGAATTATCAAAGACTGTCATCATCAAATCGAAACGAGAAATTCGTGTTATTTATGTATGGACGTTGATAATTCTGCTCTAAAATTTTATTGGATGTTAATAGAAAATCATCGATGATACTCGATTATTTCGAAACGATAATAGTTGTCGGTGGCAGTTGACAACCGTTATTTATCTAGAAGTGGACTGAAATTTCATAAAAATTGAACATGATATTTGTGTAGTTTTCAATTCTCTACTGACATTACATATTATCGCTGTAAAATAGAAAAATTGAACGGTTCATTGTGGCATGATAGTTCTATAAGAGATTTTTTCCGGGTAAATGGACCGTAGGTAATATAAAATTGATTTATCGTACGTTCAGAAATATGCCTGTTATTAATTTAAATATTAATAAAACGAGTATTAGGAAATTTATTATAGAAAAAGACTTCATGAATTTTTCCATTATATTGCGTGTAATAATCGTCAAATGACAGGCATACCATTACCCCGACTATCGATTTGAATTCATATAACAATGTATTTTTATCTCGGCTATATTTAATCGTGTAATTATTGATAATAATACTATTGAACTGTAATAACGACAGTTTTATAATTAACGGTGCTTTAATGAGTTTGTCGATTTTCAAGTATTGCGACAGTTACAAAAACAATAACAAGAAGCTTTATTGTAATAAAAACGCCAACAAATCTATTGCCTTAAGTGATAATTAATCCGTTTCAAACGACACGAAATAATGTTAAATTCTGCAATTAAAACGCTAATATTGAGGCAAAACTAGTCGAGTTTATTGAAATTTATGAACTAGCAAACATTGATTTATAACGACAGCAAAAGAACGATTTCATTGAAAAATACGCGCAATATCAATTCAATTGAGCGGTGGTATTTTTCATGGTAATAATAAAAACAGAATTGTATTTCGCTCGTTTGCTCGTCTGAAAGTTTTGATGGAATTCATTTAAATTCGCGACAGTTCGCTTTATAAAACGACAACGGAAGAATAATCGAAAAATTATACAACTGTCGTGCACTTTTGGTGGATGCGCCGGGCCAGTTTTAATTCCAAACGTTCTGATTTCTGCTTCGAAAAGTTTATCATTTGATTGGCGTTAATTAAGAATGATTCAATCTAATTTATAAACAACTTGCAGAATTGTTTACTGTTGGCTGTATTATTGGTCATCAGTGCGTCCGGAGAGGATCCTTATTGGCATCCCGGCAAGCGGTCCGGCATTGCAGGGGTGTCCGTGCGAGGAGATCGACGAGGGCTTCGAATGTCGCTGCAGTGGCCCGGCTTTAATGGATATACCGGACGATTTATCGGTCGATATGGCCATATTGTAAGTATTTTAAAAACGATCAACGTGCGGGGAAAATCAAATCTTTTGCTTGATTCAACGCACATCTATCAAGGATTATTGAAGATGCCGGTATTGAAGTCTTGAAGGGCGATTCACTCATACCGTACGCGAGTACATTACGTGAATTGTAAGTCGGGCTTTATTGTTATTGCATCGGGTTTTATAAATCGGTTATTGTTCCAGGACTTTGGTGAATTTGGAGAACTTTTATTATTTTGAAACTGGTGTTTTCCAACAATTAAGACAGTTACAAACAATGTGAGTATTAATCTTAGAAATCATAGAGACAATTGATAGATTGTTTTGTTAATAACAACAAACTTGGCATTTTGACAATATTTCGAACGTTATTATGGAAAAATCCGGGAAACTCACAACTAGGCTCGGACTGGCCATTATCATCTTTCAACTATGAGATGATAATTTTTAATAAGCGATAGCTTGCTTGTTTTTAGAAATATCGCAAAAATTAGAACAGATTTAGAAAGAGCATTACAAGATGGATCTAAAAATGTTTTTCGCTTCAAAAAATTCCGATTGAATTTTGAGTTATAGGGGAAAATTTTGACGCATGTTTCTTCGTCATGTTTTACAATATTTTTGTATTTTTTCTTGTAACTTGACCAATGTTGAGAATTTTTCAATAATTTTGGGGGTTTATAGAAAATTTAAAGTATTTTCCAAATATTCAAGAAATTTCCCAATCGGTTCGATAGTTCTCCAGAAAATTACCAAAAAGTTAAACGCATGGATTGTAAATTTTTTCGATTTATTTTCCAAACCATGCTGATATTTAATGATCGATAATTTGCTTATTTTTCCAAATATTGCAACAAATAAAGCAGCATTGGAAAGAGAATTTCAAGGAGCATTAGAGAAAGTTTTTCATTTTAGAAAATTTTGCTTGAAATTGAATTTATAGACCAAAATCTAGCAGCATGATTTCTTTCTATAGTTTTGCATATTTTTCTATATTTTCGCCGATAATTTAGCCAATATTACAAGTTTACGAATGCCTTTAGTGTAATATATAGAATATAGAAGGCGTTTTCCAAATCTGTAAGAAATTTTCCAATCAGTTTCCTTGTTTTCGGAAAAATTGCCAAAAACTGCAGGGCTTCTTACACCTTTGTTTAATTTAGTGTTCAAACAGTGCTCATATTTAACAATCGAAATTGCTTATTTTCCTAAATATTGCAACGAATAGAACAGCATTAGAAAGAGCATTTCAAAGAGCATCAGAGAAAGTTTTTCATTTTGGAAAATTGCGGTTGAATTTGAATTTACAGATGAAAACGTAGGAGCATGATTTCTTTCTAAGTGTTTTTGCATATTTTTCTATATTTTCG